>CAJHQP010005637.1:0-44460 GCA_905132765.1 Moricandia arvensis | reverse complement strand
TTGACACTCATATATACTACTTTGATTAGGATAGAGTAAAATCCTTTATCAATAGGGAGGCAACCTACTTGTAAATATTTAGAATTTAAAATCTTTTTAACAAATTTACTAAATAAATATAATAATAAAATATAATCTTTATAGAACAAATATATAAATATGCATATGAACTTTGTAACTGAAAAAGGAGGCACACCAATGACCATTGATCGACATCCCTATAGGACCATCGATTAATGGAAGAGTGACGAGTCTGTATAAGCTCGACACGACTCCTTTTCATAAACACTTTTCATAACCGCCAACACTGTTGCCATTTCTAAAGCCAATTTCTCTCCCGAACTTTGGCCGATTTTGCTCATTCTTGAGACTAACCCGCTCGAATTTTTCACTCTTTATCTGTTTAGTTCACTTAATCCACTGATCATCAAGGTATGTTCTCTAAATCTCTTAGTTTAGGAATATCTTGGGCTTGAGAGAAAAGAATGAAAATTTTAGGGTTTAAATCATAATTTAGAGCAATTTTGGGTGATGGACTACAATATTAGGAGTTATCAATTGTTCGTAATTGTATATTACATGATTTTTGGTTTGATTTGCGAATTAAATATCCTAGTGATATCGCGACTGACCATCGATTAATACCCGTGAGGGACTGTCGATCGACGGTCGTAACAATTTTTGTATATTTGCGGATTCTTGTTTATTTGGTGATTGCAGATAAACGAGAGAAGAACTAAAGCACGTTTCGACGTCGGTAGCTCCAGTTCAGCACCATCGGGACCCCCATGCCGTGACTCTTGGCCTAAATAGGAGAACGATTTGATCGACACGTTTGAGCACTACCCTGAGCTTTGGGAAGTTGTAGCTTCGAGAGAACGCACCCACAGGGCCGTGTCTCAGGACTGGGAAGAGTACGACACTATCTACTATAACGCCTGGAAGGCGTTTCCATTGAGCCCATCAGGTTTGTCGACAGAGACGTCCTGAAGAACATGGGGCTCCAGTCTGATATCAGAGACATGATGAGAGAGCTGGTGATGGGAACAATGGCTACTAGGCCATACGCACTATATCCTGACCTAGTCCGACAGTTTATGGACACAGCTTGAGTGATTTACTAGAACTCGGGGGAGAGGAGGGCGTCCGAGGACTACTTGACTTTCATCATCAGATGCATCAGATACAATATCACCATGACCTCTGCCAAATCTACGGGTTTAGCAACCCTGAGAGCCTAGCCTGCAACATCCGTCCATTCCCTGACAGACCGCTTTCTGGGGACTCATAGCCACATGCGACTTCGACTCCATCTCAGCCACTCACACCGACGTCCGCCACCCGACCCTGCGCTATTTCCTAAATATCCTTGCCAACACTCTGTTGTGAAAGATGGAGCCCAACAAGCTGAGGGTTCAGGATCTCACATTTTTGTACCCGTCTGTCAGAGGCTTGGTAGATCTCAATGATGAGGTTGTTCCATCACCAGTGAGCGACAAGCATGTGAATCTGCAGACTATTTTGCTGAGCACTTTGTGTCCATGAAGGGAAAACCTTTCAAGGGATCCAGCCAGAAAAAGGAGATGGTGGGGAGCCTTCTGACACTCATCTTTTTACATCTTGGAATCAGCCTTCATGGAGCCTCTTTGGAGACTGATATAGATTATATGGATGAGGCTCACTGGACGAGGGCAGGTTGGCTGAAGGAAGGACGCAACTGGTCCTTTGTGGATGATGCATGGCCTCATATGAGAGAGTTTCCAGAGCGCGAAGTGACAGACTTCGCCGACAGCCCAGCAAGCCTTGAGTTCAGACCGGACGAGCACCTCTTGCACAATGGACCCGTCCGTATACGCCGAAGAGGAGGATTCGGAGCAGCGCATGCGCTAACAGAAGACGAGCCAGCAGCATCACCGCCTCCTCTTCTAGCATTCCCACAGATCCCAGAGATACCCATCCCCGATCATGGAGACTATCAGGGAGTCATGGTGGGTGCACTTCACGCCATTTGGGGTAGGATAGAGGTGATGTCCAGGTGCCAGTTCTTCAGCCGCCGCGCACCATAGCGAGGTCGCCGCCAGCAGCTCCAGCACCACCACGCCAGCCGGACACGGACGAGGAGTAACCTTACATTTTGCTCTCCTCCTTTTTATTTCATTTTTCATACATATGCACAAACTTATTTTATTTCGTTTGCTTTGTTTGATATATTATTATTATTATTATTATTATTATTATTATTATTATTATTATTATTATTATTATTATTATTATTATTATTATTATTATTATTATTATTATTATTATTATTATTATCACTTTTTGCTATTTTAACATGACGTTTTGAGTGTCTAACAGTGCTAACACAAAGAGAGATGGTCAGATTACATTACTTGCCGACAGGTTCACCTTTCTTCGACATCTAAAAAATATATACAAATAAAGAAAAGATTGAAATGATTTCCAGGCCTTATCACTGCCAATTTTGGTTTTGTGACATTTTCGAAAAGGTGATGTAGGCAACATAGTTCCTCACGGTTCTAAAGTTATGGTGTTTCGAAGTTGGGAACGTGCTTAAGATTAAAGGAATAAATAAAAAAGGGGTGCAACACGAGGACTTCTCGGGAGGTCACCCATCCTAGTACTAATCTCCCCCAAACATGCTTGACTACGGAGTTCTGATGGGATCTGGTGCATTAGTGCTGGTATGATCACACTCGTTAGTACATGTCTCACGATTCCTCATATCTTAATTCAGAAAAATCGAGTGAATTTGCGTGGGACCTGCATGATTTGTTGGCATTTTTACTTTATAAAAGTGCATGGATATTGATCGAAACACGACGACAAAATGCACAAAGACCGGTTCGCAACTATTTTAATGCCTAACAAATGATTGAATTTGGATCCGAACAAATGCTAGGCATTATCACTACCATTGATTGTTTTGTGGCCTTTCCAAAATGGTGTTGTACGCGACGTAGTTCCTAAATGTTTAAAAGTTATTGGGTTTCGAAGTGGAGATGTGTTTTTGGTTGAAGAAAAAATTAAAAAAAGAGGGAACACGAGGACTTCCTGGGAGGTCACCCATTCTAGTACTACTCTCACCAAAGAATACTTAACTACGGAGTTCTGATGGGATCAAGTGGATTAGTGCTGGTGTGATTGCATCAGTTAGTACATGTCTCGCAATTCCTTATATCATTCAATTCAGAACATTCCTGCGAATTTGCGTGGGACCCGCATGATTCATTGCCAGTTTTCAATTTACTAAAGTGCGTGGAAATTGATCGAAAACACAAAAAAATGGATAGAGACCGGTTGGCAACTTTTTAAGCCCCAAAACGTTCCATAGCCACTTTGAGGCTCAAAACGGTTTGAATTTACGTCCGAAAAAATGGCTAGGCCTTATCACTACCGTTGATGGTTTTGTGGCCTTTCTGAAAAAGTGTTGTATGCAACGTAGTTCCTCACGGTTCAAAAGTTATGGGGTTTCGAATTTGAGACGCGTTTTGAAATAAAGAAAAAAATGAAAAAAGGGTGTAACACGAGGACTTCCCAGGAGGTCACCCATCCTAGTACTACTCTCGCCCAAGCACGCTTAACTGCGGAGATCTTATGGGATCCAGTGCATTAGTGCTGCTATGATCGCACTAGTTAGTACATGTCTCTTGATTCATTATATCCTTCAATTCTGAAAAATCGGGTGAATTTGCGTGCGATACGCATAATTCATTGGCATTTTTACTTTATTGAACTGCATGGAAATTGATCAAAAACTTGATGGTAAAACGCAAAAAGACCGATAGGGAACTTTTTTTAAGCCGCGAAACGTTGCACAGCCCAGTTTGAGTGATGATCACACCCGTTAGTACATATCTCGCGATTCCTTATATCCTTTAATTCAAAAAATTCCAGGGAATTTGCCGTCGAAAGTTTCTGGCTCAAACAGTGAATTTGGGTCCGAAAATGGCCAGGCCTTGTCACGGCCATTGGTTGTTTTGTGCATGTTTCCTGAGAGGTGTTGTAGGCGACATAGTTCCTCACGATTCAAAAGTTAGTGGTATTTTCAATTTGGGACGCGTTTTGTATTGAAAAAAAAAAAGGGTGTGCAACACGTGGATTTCTCGGGGGGCGTCACCCTTCCCAGTACTACTCTCGCCCAAGCGAGCTAAACTGCGGAGTTCTGATGGGATCCGGTGCATTAGTGCTGGTATGATCGCACCCATTAGTACATGTCGTGGGATTCCTTATATCAATAAATTCACAAAATTCGAGTGAATTTGTGTGGTTTGATTTGATGACATTTTTTTGTTTATAAAAGTGCATGGATATTGATTGAAAACACGATGAAAAATACCGAAAAAAGGGTGCGCAACTTTTTTAAGGCTCCAAACATTACACAGCCAGTTTGAGGCTCAAATTGGTTGAATTTGGCTTTGAAAAATGGCCAGGTCTTATCGCTGCCATTATTGGTTTTGTGGCATTTCCAGAAATATTTTGTAGGAGACATGGTCCCTCACGTTCAAAATGTTTGGGGTTTCGAAGTTTAGACGCGTTCAGGATACAAGAAAATAAATAAAAAAGGGTGCTACACGAGGACTTCCTGGGAGGCTACCCAACATAGTACTATACTCGCCCAAGCACGTTTAATTACGGAGATCTGATGGTATCCGGTGCATTAGAGCTTCTATGATCGCACCGTTAATACATATCTCGCGATTCCTTATATTCTTAAATTTAGAAAATTCTGGTGAATTTGCGTGTAACCCGCATGATTCATTGGTCATGTTTACTTAATTGAAGTGCTTGGACATTGATCGAATACACGAAGACAAACGCTGAGAAACCAGTTGGCAACTTGCATTGATGGTTTTATGGCCTTTCAGAAACGGTGTTGTATGCGATGTAGTTTCTCACGGTTCAAAAGTTATTGGGTTTTGAAGTGGAGAAGTGTTTTGGTTGAAAAAATAAAATTAAAAAGGAGGGCAACACGAGGACTTCTCGGGAGGTCACCCATCCTAGTACAACTCTCGCCCAAGCACGCTTATGAACTTCTGATTGGATCAAGTGCATTATTGGTGGTATTATCGCACGTGTTAGTAGATGTCTCTCGATTCCTTATATCCTTCAATTAAGAAAATTCCTGCAAATTCGCATGGGACCAGGATGATTTGTTGCCCTTTTTGACTTTATTGAAGTGAAAGGAAATTGTTCGAAACACGATACAAAACGCATAAAGAATGGTTCACAACCTTTGTTATGCCTCAAAAGGTTCCACAACCAGTTTGAGGCTCCACATGGATGAACTTAGGTCGGAAGCCAGTCCTTTCCACTGCCATTGATGGTTTCATGGCCTTCCGAATAAATGCAGTAGGGTACGTTGTTCCTGATGGTTCAAAAGTTATGGGGTTTACGAAGTTGAGACGCCTTTTGGATTGATGAAAAAAAACAAATGCTTGCAAAATGAGGACGTTCTCGGGAAGTCAACCATCCTAGTACTACTCACGCCCAAACACACTTAATTATCGTGATCTGATGGGATCCGGTGCATTAGGGACATGGGTGTGTTTATTGTTCTAGCAGGGTATAAATATCCTAAATAATTAACTATCAAATTAACCCTTAATCCTAACACACAAAACAATACTCTTGCCAAGAGATATCAGGTGTAGTACTTAGGGATCGAATCCACAGAGAAACATGGCACACAATAGATTTCTTATTTCTAAAGATTAAGCTAGCTGATTGTATATATTGGTAACAAGTAATCAATTTAAGGAGATATTCTTTATTAGAAGGTGTAGATCCAATATGGAAATATTATTTATTTGATATGTTCACCAAGCTAATTAGACCAACTCTCGTGTGCGCCTAACAACCTATTTTAATGGAGTTTATTATGGCACAAATCCTACTCTCGTAGTCGTCCATGTCCTACTTACGAGATCCTAGTTAGCTACTCTAGAATGCAAGCATTAAGTACAATCAATTGATGGATATTAACTTAACCTAACAATCCTACTTTTGGGCTAATCCATGATTGCTATCATTCAACCCTAAATCTAGTTGGTAACTACTCAGACAGAATCAAAGTAAGAATAATATATTGAATATAATGCATATGTAAAATATTGGCGTTCCAATACAAATCTCTCATAGGAGTGATGAGTCTTCTCCCCTAAAACTACAATAGAATACTAAAAACCCTAGAACATTGCATTGTACGTGCGTCTCCGCAACGTCTCTCTGGCGCACTGGTGTCATACGTAAAGTATAAATATAAAACCCTAAAATCTAGGTCAAAACTCGTCCAGAGGTACTCTTGTAATCTTGTATCTTGTCTTTAACTTGGGCTTGAAATCGGCTGTCTGCGAATTGGGCATCGATCGATGTCAGGAGTCCCTACATCGATCGATCTTGGTCATATAACATCGGTCGACGTCAAGGTAGTGCCATCGATCGACGACTGTCTTGTACTTCGACTCTCTCAATGATCAACTACGGATTATTTTCCTCTAAATGCTCCAAAAGCTCCAATGATCTCCATATATCTCCAAAACGTATGTGGACCTGTAAAGACCTTAAAACATAACCTAGAAACACATAATATACCCCAAACTAGAGCCTATAACATGGCCTAAATCAGGTAATAAATATGCTATATCAACTCCCCCAGACTTAACTTTTTGCTTGTCCTCAAGCAAACAAGCTTGCAAAAGCGGTTTTGAAAAGCGAAGACTCACATAGTGTCTAAGTATAACTGTCACCTTACTTCATTGCAGCCACATCCTGTGAAAGCGAAGACTCACATTGTGTCTAAGTATAATTGTAACCTTAATTTATTGCAGACACATAATTTCATGTCAATCATAGAGAAACTTTATATACCATATCCTAGTATTGCAACCGAATCCATTCTACCAACAACATGAGGACTTCCCAGGAGGTCAGCCATCCTAGTACTACTCTTGGCCAAGCACGCATAACTACGGAGATCTGATGGGATCCGGTGCATTAGTGCTACTATGATCGCACCTGTTAGTACATGTCTCGCAATTCATTATATCCTTAAATTCAGAAAATTCGGGAGAATTGGCGTGCGACCCGTCTGATTTGTTGGGATTTTTACTTTATTGAAGTGCAAGGACAATGATCGAAAACATGACGACAAAACAAACAAAAACCTGTTCGCAGCTTTTTAAGGCTCGAAATGTTCCACAGCTAGTTTGTGGCTCAAACAGTTGAACTTGGGTCCGAAAATGGCCAGGCCTTGTCTTGACCATTGTTGGTTTTGTGGTGTTTTCCGGAAAGGTGTTGTAGGCCGACATAGTTCCTCACGATTCAAAAGTTATGGTATTTTGAATTTGGGACGCGTTTAGTATTGAAGAAGAAAAATAAAAAAGGTGCAAAACGAGGACTTCCCGAAGGTCACCCTTCCTAGTACTATTGTCGCCCAAGCATATGCTTAATTGCGGAGTTCTAATGGGATCCAGTGCATTTGTGCTGGTATGATCGCACCCATCAGTACATGTCGTGGGATTCCTTATATCCGTAAATTCACAAAATTCGAGTGAATTTGTGTGGTTTGATTTGATGACATTTTTTTGTTTATAAAAGTGCATGGATATTGATTGAAAACACGACGAAAAATGCAGAAAAAAGGGTGCGCAACTTTTTTAAGGCTCCAAACATTACACAGCCAGTTTGAGGCTCAAATTGGTTGAATTTGGCTCTGAAAAATGGCCAGGTCTTATCGCTGGCCATTATTGGTTTTATGGCATTTCCAGAAATATTTTGTAGGAGACATAGTCCCTCACGGTTCAAAAGGTTTGGGGTTTCGAAGTTTAGACGCGTTCTGGATACAAGAAAATAAATAAAAAAGGGTGCAACACAAGGACTTCCTGGGAGGCTACCCAACATAGTATTACACTCGCCCAAGCACGCTTAATTACGGAGATCTGATGGTATCCGGTGCATTAGAGCTGCTATGATTGCACCGTTAATACATATCTCGCGATTCCTTATATCCTTAAATTTAGAAAATTCTGGTGAATTTGCGTGTAACCCGCATGATTCATTGGTCATTTTTACTTTATTGAAGTGCTTGGACATTGATCGAATACACGAAGACAAAACGCTGAGAAACCAGTTGGCAACTTTTTAAGGCTCGAAACATTCCACAGCTAGTTTGAAGGCTCAAAACAGTTTAATTTTGGTCATTTTTGGTTTTGTGGCATTTCTAGAAAGGTTCTGTAGGCGACATATTCCTCACGGTTCAAATGTTATGGTGTTTCAAATTTGGGACGCGTTTTGGATTGAAGAAAAAATAAAAATGGGGTGCCAACACCAGGACTTCCCGGGAGATCACCTATCCTAGTACTACTCTCGCCCAAGCACGGTAAACTGCGGAGTTCTGATGGCATCCGGTGAATTAGTGCTGGTATGATCGCACCCGTAAGTACATGTCTTGCGATTCCATAAATCCTTAAATTCAGAAAATTTGAGTGAATTTGCTTGGGACCTGCATAATTCGTTGGCATTTATACTTTATAAAAGTGCATGGATATTGATCGAAACATGAAGAAAAAACGCATAAAGACCAGTTCACAACTTTTCTAAGGACCGAAATGTTCCACAGCCCGTTTGAGGTTCAAAAGGTTGAATTTGGGTCCAAAAAATTGCCAGGCCTTATCACTTGCATTGATGGTTTTATGGCCTTTCCGAAAAGGTGTTGAATGCGATGTAGTTTCTCACGGTTCAAAAGTTATTGGGTTTTGAAGTGGAGAAGTGTTTTGTTGAAAAATAAAATTAAAAAGGAGGGCAACATGAGGACTTCTCGGGATGTCACCCATCCTAGTACAACTCTCGCCCAAGCACACTTAATTGTCGTGATCTGATGGGATCCGGTGCATTAGGGACATGGGTGTGTTTATTGTTCTAGAAGGGTATAAATATCCTAAATAATTAACTATCAAATTAACCCTTAATCCTAACACGCAAAACAATACTCTTGCCAAGAGATATCAGGTGTAGTACCTAGGGATCATTTCCATAGAGAACAATGACACACAATAGATTTCTTATTTCTAAAGATTAAGCTAGTTGATTGTATATATTGGTAACAAGTAATCAATTTAAGGAGATATTCTTTATTAGAAGGTGTAGATCCAATATGGAAATATTATTTATTTGATATGTTCACCAAGCTAAATAGACCAGCTCTCGCGTGCGCCTAACAACCTAGTTTAATGGAGTTTATTATGGCACAAAACCTACTCTCGTATTCGTCCATGTCCTACTTACGAGATCCTAGTTAGCTACTTTAGAATGCAAGCATTAAGAACAACGCAATTGATGGATATTAACTTAACCTAACAATCCTACTTTTGGGCTAATCCATGATTGCTATCATTCAACCCTAAATCTAGTTGCTAACTACTCAGACATAATTAAAGTAAGAATAATATATAGAATATAATGCATATGTAAAATATTGGCATTCCAATACAAATCTCCCATAGGAGTTATGAATCTTCTCACCTAAAGCTACAACAGAATACTAAAAACCCTAGAACATTGCATTGTACGTGCGTCTCCGCAATGTCTCTCTGGCGTACTGGTGTCATACGTAAAGTATTAATATAAAACCCTAAAATCTAGGTCAAAACTCGTCCAGAGGTACTCTTGTAATATTGTATCTTGTCTTTAACTTGGGCTTGAAATCGGCTGTCTGCGAATTGGGCATCGATCAATATCAGGTGTCCCATACGATCGATCTTGGTCATATAACATCGGTCGACGTCAAGGTAGTGCCGTCGATCGACGACAGTCTTGTACTTCGACTCTCTCAATGATCAACTACGGATTATTCTCCTCTAAATGCTCCAAGGATCTCCATATATCTCCAAAACATACGTGGACCCGTAAGACCTTATACATAACCTAGAAACACATAATATACCCAAATAGAGCCTAAACATGGCCTAAAACTGGTAATAAATATGCTATGTCAACTCCCCCAGACTTAAATTTTTGCTTGCCCTCAAGCAAACAAGCTTGCAAAAGCGGTTTTGAAAAGCGAAGACTCACATAGTGTCTAAGTATAACTGTCACCTTACTTCATTGCAGCCACATCCTGTGAAAAGCGAAGACTCACACTGTGTCTAAGTATAATTGTAACCTCACTTTATTGCAGACACATCATTTCAAGTCAATCATAGAGAACTTTATATACCATATCCTAGTATTGCAACCAAATCCATTCTACGAACAACTTAGCGAATACTAGTACGACTCGCCCCTCTACTGATTTCATTACATTGAATAAAATAAAAGTGCAAGCTTTACGTTGGGAGTATCGATCAAAGGATATATGGATTCTTTCCTCTGCAAGTATCTGAACACACATGTAGTCTTCTCTGATTACTTTCCCCTCTTTCTTCTCACTTCTCAGTCAATGTCTCCCTTCTTTGAGGGTATCATTTTAGTTTTTTAAATGACTGAGATATTTGGAAAGCTTTCCATGAATCAAGCCCTAATGGTTGTTGCCACCAGATCCTGGTCACTTCTTTTTGACCTTTATCTCTTTTTAGGATCATATCAATCAAGATTTAATAGTTGTAGCTACCAAATCTTGTTCGACTCCTTTTTAACTAAAGGGGAGAGAGAGGGGAATCAGAAGCACAGAGACTTTTACCTTCCAGACTTGCAAAAGGAATCCGATTCAGTGTATACCAAATCATAGAGCAAGCAAATAATATTTTGATTAGCGTTGGAAATCATCTTCGGTTCCTTCAAACTTTCTAAGCAAGTGATATAGTGGCATGATGATTCACTTTGGTATCTCTAGTAATATTTGCAAACAACCTTCTAAGAATGGTGCTAAAGTGTGGTTAGTCAGTAATAAATCTTGATCATAGTCATCTTCTTGACTCGATAACTTTTTTTTGAAAAAATTATATATAGATAGTAAATAAAACTCAAAAACCACAAATAACATCAGCAAAACCTTCCCCCTCCCCCCCAGACTTAAATTGCACTGTCCCTAGTGTAATTTGCCCCGGATTGGTTACGAAAAATTAAATCGTAAGTAAATAGCTTAAGTAGAAAACTCGATACCTCTCTCTGTAAGAGAGTGTCGATCGATGGTAGGCGGTTTTGGTCGATCGATGGTCGTGATACATTGTCGATCGATGGTGCCTCTATGGTGTCGATTGATGGTAGTATAAATAGTCTGTTAAAACAAAGTAAAACTCGAAAATAAGCTAGTAGTATAAATAAAAACTTACTAAACAGTGGGTTGCCTCCTACTTAGCGCTTGGTTATAGTCTTAAGCTCGACGTTTTTGAACTTTCTGACTAGAATGGAGGTCGATTAACTCTTGGAAAGCAAGTATCTACATCTTCTTTGCTTTTCTAAAACCATGTACCAATGAAGTGTCTCATTCTTCATCTCCTCTAGCATTCTCATTTTTATGATCTCCTTAGTAACCTCCACTGAATGCATTTTCTTTGTAGATTCTCAATACTGCGCTGTAGCACTCTAAGAATGGTAGCTGTAGTCTCTGATATATCCCCAATTTCTGAGAAATATCGTCTTTCATCAAAACTCTGAGAAAACGCAATCTCATTGATCTGTCTTTCGATTTTTTTCTACTGCGTACTTCTATCTGTCGGAGCTTAGCATCGATCGATGGCATGATGCTGCCATCGATCAATATCACTCTATCTGGTCCACTCACACAGCTGCCTTTGAACGCATCCAAATCTTGCTTCATCTCATCCATGCGTGTAGTCCAAACTGGTAAGGCACTTGTCTATAGGATAGTATACATCATCAAGCCTCTTGTAGAAATCATCTAGTGACACCTCTTGAGCTTTGTAGATCTCATGCAAAATATCGTCAATCTCAGCTCTGGCTGTATGTTACTTGCTTTCTGCATAGACATAGCGATCTTTTCTGCATGTTCAGCTAAACATATGTAGCTGTACTCAAACATAGTAGCTCTCTCTATAACTGGCTCTGATATCTTCTTGCACATTCACAATTCTTCCGTCTATAGCTCGTGCATTACCGTTCTCATATCTGTAGATGACATACTCATCTTTCCTTTCCCAATAGAAATTCTTTCTGCCATCAGCAACATAAGCTCGTGTTTCATACTCTACACGACCGTCTATCAGTAGGGGATTTAACCAACCGATCGTCCTGGCGTTTTATGAACTAAAAGGGTTAGATTTACAGAACTTATTTGCTCCTGGAATGGTGGTATCGATCGCTGCATTCTTCTTGTCGTCATCGATGTTTGATTTTGAATAGACTCGATGCTTCTGCTCCTTGCATGTCGATCAGATGCCGGTAACCTGTGGCATCGATCGATGCCGGTACCTGTGGCATCGATCGATGCGTTGTCGGGCTTGTTTTCCAAATAAATTCCCTGATCCCATTAAGCCATAACAAGGTGTTTTGCCTACTTCTACTTAGGTACATTTTAAGAATTTCCTCCCAATAAAGATCTCCGCTGACGTAGTCCTTTGCATATATGAAAATTCCAAACTTCATTTGGTCTGAGATAACAATCTTCTCTATCTTCTGCTCCAAGTAGTTGGCTTCTGGATTTCGTTTGCATGTCGTTTGATGGTCCAAGATAGGCGATGATTGATGCTTGATTCCCTACTCTCGCGGTTCATTACCACACCACCTTCTTCCAGTGCCAGGCCGCGAAATTTTGATTAGTTCTCCCTCTCTGTAATTTGCATCGTATTATTCGTAAGCTCCATCGTATCCTTGGCATGCTGGTTTGGTGTCGATCGATTCTGTAATGGGTGACCGTCGATCGATGGTCGATAATCAGACTCGTGGGCAAAAAGGTTTCCAGATCCATTGGCCATTGCAAGTAAATCTGCCACATCTTCCTTCGTGACATGTAGAATTCTGCCATCCATAGCTCTTGTGTGACCATCTGGATCTCTCATAATACCGAACTCATCTGGTTTTAGATAACCATATTCCCTTTCGCGTTCAGCCTGTTGAATCTAGTTTGGTTCTGCTTCAGTCTCAGTATCGATTGATGGTGTATTGTTACCGTTGATCGACGTCGATTTCCCAATTTGATGGGAAACATGAAAAACACCAGGCTCTTCCATAGCAATCCTTGTTATTCAATCATCTCTTCTCCTTTGTAATCTTTGTCGCACTCAAGGTAGGCTGTGTTGTAATAGAAATCTCCTTGGTAGGTGTTGACTTGACCGGGTGTTCGAGTGTCGATCGATGCGATAGGGTTGGCATCGAATCGATTGTTAAACTGTCTGGTCGTCGATCGATGGGTTGGGTTGGGTATCGATCGATGCCCCTTCTTCTGATTCCTCACCGAATTGTTAATCGTAGAAGCATGCGGCCACAAGCTCTGCATCATTGAATAATTCAGTCAAGGTAGCCTTGTTCTTATTCTTGATAGGTTCATGAATATATTTTGATCAATTAGAGATAGATACAACCTGTTTAACTTCATATCGCATATGGCTTCCACAGTAGCCATGAATGCTCTCCCAGTAGTAGCGAAGCGTTCTAATCTATCCTGATGTCCATCACATGGAAGTTTATCGGGATCAAGATGTTTTGAATTTGCTGTGGGACGTCTCTACAAATACCGCCTTAGTCTACTCTAGAGAAATCCACAAATATGAAAAAAATCACTGGAAGGCTCCACTCTCAGGTTCAACTTCTGCCGCCTTAGCTCTGGGTATGATGCTCATTGAAGATCCAGTGTCGCAGAGGGCATTAAGAACGATCCTTGGCTTTTTCTTAGGATGGCCCTTGGCAGTCCTATCAACCATCATAGGCTCTGATGTATCCATCTTCTGCTCTCGAGTTGTCATATTCGTGACCTTTGGTTGATGAACTCGTTTTGTTACCAGAGTCTATTCTAGACCATCTCTCGCGCGCACCTCACAACCGAGTTCAATGGAGTCTATTCTGGCACAAAAACTACTATTGTAGTCTTCCATGTCCTACTTACGAGATCCTAGTTACATACTCTAGAATGCAAGCATTAAGCACAACTCAATTGATGGATATTAACTTAACCTAACAATACAACTTTTGGGCTAATCAATGATTGATATCTTTCAACCCTAAGTCTAGTTGATAACTACTCACACATAATCAAAGTAAGAATCATAGTCTAAATATAATGCATAGATAAAATACTACGGTTCAATTACAAAGCTCCCTAAGGAGTTATAAATCTTCTCCCCTAAAAGTACAAGTAGAATACTAAAAACCCTAGAACCTTGCACCGTACGTGTGTCTCCGCAACTTCTCTCTAACATACTAGTGTCATGCATAAAGTATAAATGTAAAACCTTAAAATCTAGGTCAAAACTCGTCCATGGGTACTCTTGTAATGTTGTGTCTTATCTCTAACTTGGACTTGAAATCGACTGTCTGTGAATTGGGCATCGATCGATGTCAAGTGTCATGCATCGATTAATCTTGGTCATGTAACATCGGTCGACGTCAAGGTAGTTTTGTCGTTCGACGGCAGTCTTGTACTTCGACTCTCACAATAATCAGCTACGTATTATTCTCCTCTAAATGCTCCTAAAGCTCCAAGTATCTCCATATATCTCCAAAATGTACCTGGACCTGTAAGACCTTAAAACATAGGCTAGACACACATAATAGACCCTAAATAGAGCCTATAACATGGCGTAAAACTGGGAAATAAATAGGCTATATCAATTAGTTCTGCTATGATCGTACCCATTAGTGCATGGCTCGCAATTCCTTATATCCTTAAATTCAAAAAAGGTGGAATTTGCGTGTGACCCGCAGATTTGTTGGCTTTTTATTTTATTGAAGTGCATGGACATTGATCGAAAACACGACTACAAAACGCTGAAAAACTGGTTTGCAACGTTATTAAGGCTCGAAACATTCCACAGCCAGTTTGAGGCTCAAAACATTCCACAGCCAGTTTGAGGCTCAAAATGGTTGAATTTGGGTCCAAAAAAATTGCCAGGCCATATAATTGCATTTTTTTTTGGTTTTGGGGCGTTTCTGAAAAGGTTCTGTAGGCGACATAGCTCCTCATGGTTCAAAAGTTTTGGTGTTTTGGAATTTGGGACGCGTTTTGGATTGAAGAAAAAAAATAAAAAGTGTGCAACACAAGGACTTCCCGGGAGATCAGCCATCATAGTACTACTCTTGTCCAACCATGCTAAACTGCGGAGTTCTGATGGGCTTTTATGCATTAGTGCTGCTATGACTGCACCCGTAAGTACATGTCCCGATATTCCTTATATCCTTAAATTCATTAAATTTGAGTGAATTTCCGTGGGACCTGCATGATTCGTTGTCATTTTATACTTTATAAAAGTGCATGGATATTGATCGTAAACCCGACGAAAAAACGCACAATAACTGGTTCGCAACTTTTTTAAGGGCTGAAACGTTTCACGGCCAGTTTAAGTCTCAAACGGTTTAATTTGGTTTCCAAAAATGGTCAGGCCGTATCACTGTCATTGATGGTTTTGTGGCATTTCCGAAAGGTTCTATAGGCGAAGTAGTTCCTCACGGTTCAAAAGTTATTGAGTTTCGAAGTCGAGATGCATTTTGGTTAAAGATAAAAAAATAAAAAAGGAGTGCAACATGAGTAATTCCGGGGAGGTCACCCATCCTAGTACTACTCTCGCCCAAGAACGCTTAAATGCGGAGTTCTGATGGGATCAAGTTCATTAGTGCTGTTATGATCGCACCCGTTAGCACATATCTCGCGATTCCTTATATCCTTAAACTCAGAAAATTTGGGTGAATTTGTGTGCGACCCACATGATTTGTTGGCATTTTTCCTTAATTTAAGTGCATGGACATTGATCGAAAGCACGACGACAAAACGCAGAAAAACTGGTTCACAACTTTTTTAAGGCTCGAAATGTTCCACGACCAGTTTGAGGCTCAAACGATTGAATTTAGGTCCAGAAAATGGCCAGGCCTTATGTCTGCCATTGTTGGTTTTGTGGCGTTTCCTAAAAGGTGATGTAGGCGACATAGTTCCTCACGGTTCAAAAGTTATGGTGTTTCGAAATTGACACACATTGTAGATTGAAAAAACAAATATAAAAGGGCGCAACACCAGGATTTCTGATATACCATGGATTTTACCTATTTTACCTATAATATATATAGTATTTTTAGAGTTTTTTATATGCATTTGGTATTGGTTTAGAGTATTTACAGGTCTTGGTACTTATTTGAAGTAATTGGAGCTTTTGGACTATTTTGGAGCATTCAGGATTGCCCAGCAGAACTAAGAGTCGGATCCAGATTTATGAATAGACCGTCAATCGACGTCACACACGCGCCGATCGACGGTGAAGTCGACATAAAGATTGATGAAGGCTTGAGAAATTACAAGTTTTACCAAGAAGTTTCATTAATTGCAAGACAAGTCTGTGGCCAAAATTTAGACTATTTATTAGGGTTTTCTATCTTTGTTAAGCCCTAAGTTGAATAGCCGAAATGTTAGAAGAACTAAGAGAGAGTTTTTAGTTGGAACACATTGCTACATCTATTAGAGAGAAAGATCTGATCATCATTACAGAGAAGATCTTGAACTCCTTATCTTTTTACTCAGTCTATTTTACGCAATTTATCCAGAATTCTTCATGTTCTTTATTGCTATGTTCTAAGTAGTCCTTTATTAGATTAAGGGTTATTCAATGGTAGTGTTGTATTGTTGATTTATAGAATTTTTAGGTTAATCTTCTTGGTTCTTTGTTTAACTTGCTCTTAATGCTTAGTTGAACTTGATCCACTTCAATATTATAAGATTAGGGTTCTATATAGCGCAAGCGAGAGGCCTGTTTATAACTTGGAAGTTATCTTAAACAATCTAAATAACTAGTAACAAAGGAGAGTTGAATTAGAAGTTTAGAGAACCCATCAAACCGCGAAACCAGTCCTGTTTAGAATGAGCATCGATCGATGCCATCTTACTGCCATCGATCAACGGCTCAGTCGAGATGCGTCGAGAGCGCTCTCCTAAACCCTAAGGTTTGAGTTCAGAACGATGCTTAATAAAACCCTAGGCAATTATTAGTCTGCATTATCTAAAACTACCTGAGAATTTCCCCTAAGTCTAATCTCTAAAATTAAATCCTTATAAACCAAATCAATCTCGAAATCGCTTTTATTGTTATTGTTATAATTCATCTAGCTTTAATCCGAAAAAAAATAATTTTATTGTGCAATCTAGAGTCTCTATGGATCTGATCCCTAAGTACTACACTGAACCTCTTATTTGAGAGAGTAAAGTGGGAAATAAGGTTAATTTGAAAGTGAAGTAAAAATATACCCACATCAAATATGGCGCCGTTGCCGGGGACTCTTTCTTATTGCCATTAGATTTCATTTAGAATATTGTCTAGATTTTTACTTTACTCTTTGCTAAATTATACTTTTCCTAAACCTTATGACACATGTACTTAAATGAGAGAATATGGATTATGGACAACAACCATCGATCGACGGACCCAATCTGGATCCATCGACGTTAGTCCACTGCTGTGGGGCGACACACTTCCATTGCCATCGATCGGATACTGATCAGCCAGAAGCAGGTAAGTACGCCTTTACAGATTCTTATAATAAGAAAGTAGTCTTGATAGATCCAATGAAAATAAAAGCAACGAAGCAAGCCAACTAATTAATTATCAGGGAACTGCAATCCCCAATCGAATCACTAAATCTCCAAAGAATCAGGTAAAGCATAAATTGCCAATGCTCAAATACCTCAACTCCAGCAGAACCTATTTCCAATATATCCGCGATTCGATTATCCGATAACCATACTGGAAGTTCTGAAATTGATATCGACTTCCTTATTATGGCCGTAAAAAATTAGTTCAATTGGTATTTCCCACTTAACACTCGAACGATCACGAACGAGAATGTAGAAGACATGGTGAACGACGATTTTCAATCGCTGCAAACTTTTCCCGTTCTCCTAGAAGGTGACGCCTAAGAGGTGGCTGAACAGCTACCACCAGGATCCCTCACTGTTGGGCTGATACTAGAAGCCTCTTCATCAATCACTTCTTTGAACGAGAGGAATATTGGGAAGCAAGAAAGAAATATCCACTTTCGTTCAAGGTAGCCGCGAATCTTTTAAAAACTCTGGACAAGGTTCAAGAGCTACCAACTTTCGTGTCCACACCATGGATTCTCATAACCCCAACTCATCAACAACTTTCTATTGAGGACTAAACCTAGACTATCAAACTATCCTTGATACAGACAGCCAGGGGAACTTCGGCATCCGAAGCCCTGCAAGCGCTAAAAGACTGATATAAAACATAGCTTTAGGTAGAGTTTTTCAAAAGAGAGACACCAAAAAGGAGGAACCACCATTTGTTCGGCAGAGGGGGAAACCACTTGATCCCGAGTTAGACACTAAGGCATCAGTTGGCCAGCCTTCTGGAGGAACGTAACTTATCTCAACCATTATGGTGGGGGAGGAAACACCTCTCCTTCGCAAGTTTTGAAAAAGCGAATTGGGGTTCTCTGATGTGATGAGACGTGAACCGATTCAACGATTTAGGGGGAAAGGCACTAGAAATTTTAAAAGCAAAACTACGGACAACCAACTGTGAACAGAACAAAAAGGAATTTGGAAGTAAAAAAAGAACCAAGGTTCTTCACAGGGAAACCGTAGAATAGGCCAACCGCACCTCAATGAGAAGTTATATTTGATATACTAAGAGCATGAAAGAAAAACTTGAAACTCTGAGGGAACACATTAAGAGAATCGACAACCAGTTGCGAGCTAACGGTATGTCCATCAGGGAGATGAGAGACGGATTCTTAGCTGGTAAACCAGATGCTAACCCCATAAGCCATTGCAGTGTCGTAGCTTTACGAAGCGGTCGACAACTCAGCCCTGGCATTAAAGAAAGCATCATCATCGATGAATTTAATAAAATTTCGATGTATGAAAAAGAAAGTCGCATCCCATCCCGCTCAAAATTTACGAGAAAGACACTGAAATCCTTCCTGAAACAGAGGAATTTTAGGACATTGTAGGGTAATGGAGTACTAAATTAGTAACTATCTATCATCTTTACATATGATTTGCACGATTTGAGTTTATTCTTTTGATTTCGTAACCCATGATTCGCGACAGACCATTGATCGATGCCCATGAGGCACTCTCGATCGATGGCCATGAGGTGTTGTCGATCGATGCCCATGTGGTTCCATCAATCGATGGTTGTTCTTTTTATCTCGACATCAGTTCTGATACTTGGCATTATTTATTACATTGCAGATGGACGAGAGGCGGACAAAATCACGATACAAGACCGGTAGCTCTAGTTCTCCACCACGGGGTCCTCCATGTCAAGACCTTTATTTTATTTTGACAGCCTCTACTATAATGCTTGGCAAAGCGTTTCTATCGAGCCCACCAAGTTCGTCGACAGACCGCACTTTGAAAAGTTGGGGCCCTACACAGATTTTAGACAGATCATGCATGAGCTAGGACTGCAGCACCATGGCTACTAAGCCATATCCTCTCTATCCCAACCTGGTTTGAGAGTGGCATCGCTACGGCTCAGGTTGCTCTACAAGAGCCCTCGGGTAAAGTTGGCGAATGAGGCTACCTTGACTTTTCTCAATAAGAGGCATCAGGTACCTGGATCACCATTCCGCAGCTTTGTGAAATTTATGGGTTCAACGTTGCGATCAGGTACTGGATCATCAGACGGCATCAGGTACTGGATCACCATTTCGTCAACTGTCAATTCAAGGTAAGTGAAACTTCTCAAACAAGCATTTGTCCATTCAAACTTGATGTATGTACCTATTAATCGCTCCATCAGCATTTTTGATACTAGCAAAACATTGACGAACATCCTGTAAGTACCATGCCACACCCATATAACTGCGTATCTCTGTAGCACTCTTAGGTGTAGGTCACCATGATATTGCAGTTACCTTCTCCGGTTCTACCGCATCTCTTGTCTTTGAAACCAGGTGACCCAAAATTCCAATCTTTTCTCCGTCTGATGCTACACTCACTTATCTTAGCAAACATTTGATGCTCCCTGAGCTTACCTTACACGATCCATAATGCTCAACATGCTCAATCTCGGTTCCGAGAATAAATCAGGATATCGTCGATGAAGACAATCATTCACTTATCCAAGTGGTCGCAAAAACACATCATTCATAAGCTTCATGTACATTTCAGGTTGTTCGTCAACCCAAAAGGCATAACAACAAACTCATAATGTCCATAACGTGTACAGAAAGCCGTCTTTCGCAGATCCTCGCCAGCAATCGTAATCTGGTGGCATCTTGACGCAAAAAACAATCTTAGAAAACTATGAAGCTCCATGTAAATGGTCTAAGAACTCATCGATGCGCGAAGCGGGTACTTTTTCATGGTTAGCTTGTTCAAGCCTTTCTAGTCGATACAAAACCTGAAAATCTCATATTTCTTCTTCACAAACAATACAGGTGCTCCCTGATGGTGTAGCAGAGAGTCTGATAAGAACTCTTATCTAATAATTCATCCAACTGCTTTTTCAACTTACCATCTCAGCTAGCGCTATAGGGTACGAAGTTCGTGAAACCGGATACCAACGAATTTAAAGAATTTTACCAAATAGAAAGGTGATGTTTATTTTTATTTTTAAAATTCCCAAATCCTCAGACATATTTTAAAAATCGTCTAAAACGGATTAAAACTAAGTCCCCACAAATAGCCATCCTGGGTTGGAGCCAGGATGGAACCTCTGATACCCAAATTGTAACTATTGTGAGCACAGAAATGGCACATGAACCAGAGGCCACCATATGCATCAATCAGCCAACCAAAGGACCAATCAGGATATGTGCTCAGTCAAAACTTCATATATCACCAACCAGGAGGAATCTTGCCACGAACCCAGTTTTCCTGGTTTTTAAATTCAAGAAGATTTCCAACCCAATTGGAATCATTCTCAAATCTTCCCGGACCAAGAAGATATGAATTTTACAAACTAGAGGTTCTCCAGCCCATCTATCTGTGAGTCTGCCTGTTGAAGAGGATTGAAGCCCAACCACAGCCATCAACATGGATCTCTTCTCCTTCCAACAAGCCAATAACGAGGAAAAAAGTCCATAGAAATATAGAGGTATGGCCCAATCTCCAAACCGGCCAAACAAGTTATACACTTGTTATAGATCCTAATATTTACTTGTTTTAGACCATATTATAAGCCTTATTTGGAGTTTGTTATGTGTGTGTAGGATATGTTTTAGAGTATTTCAGGTTCAGAACACATTCAGGCTCAAAGAGAGAGGAACCTCGTAACTGGTCAAAATCAGCTAAGTACGAGTCGAGATAGAGCATGGCATTGATCCACCATGCACCGTTGCCGTCAATTGGACGATCTAAGCACAATAGCCCAATTCACAAAGTACCCAACTTGAAGCCTAAGTTACGTAAATTACATGATTGCCACTGGATAATTTTACCTAGTTTATAATATCTTTGCCAGTGTTTTATGCAAAGAGGATGATTTTGGAGCTTGTGGAGAGTTTTATACAAAGATAGTAGTTTTATGGGAGAAGATCAAGACTTTTTTTAAGCTTTGTATTGGAACCCTAGTTTTTATCCCTATTATTATTGTTATGCGTTATTCTATGAGTTATGATTATGTTCTGCTTAGCCATGTCTTAGTAGTTACCTTATTAGATTAGGTTTATTAGTTGTTTTGACCGACTAGCCAAACAATAGAACTGCTATGGTGATTTATTAGATCTACCATCAAAATTGTACTTATTCGATTAGCTTACCTAGAACCCTAATATTAGGATATTGATAGTGCCTAGAGTAGGATCCTTACCCTAAATTAATCCTGTTGAGCTTAAGTTTGTAGGGACAATCGAGAGATAAGTCTAAGTAATTTTAAGTGAAGCAATCAAATCTTTTCGTTTAATTCATGACTAAGGAAGCCATCGATCGATGCCGTTTGCATACCAGCGATCGATGGTCATTCCGAATTTACAAAAAAAAAGTTTGTAGACTCTCAGCTTAGTCATAGATAGATATATTTTAATATCTTTAGTAATTAAATTCTTGTTATATGATTGAAAACCCCTTGGTTTTTAGCCATTAATAATTCACTAACTGAAAATCCTAGATTTAACTATTTCCTTAATTGTTTACAAACCAACTCATTCATGATTTATTGTTTCTTAAAATCATATAATTGCTTAACATAACTAAGTTGATTATCAAACCTATTATGTACCCTCACTCTCTGTAGATTCGATCCCTAAAGTACTACAGCTGAACCTCTTATTTGAGAGAGTAATAGTAGCTATAAGATGATTTGAGCACGTATCAATTTGCCTTATATTGAAGATCCGGGTTTTGGCATCAAACCAAACTCAAATTTGGAAACCAGGAGACGATTATCAGCTTCTTGAGTCACTCTACAGTATCCTAAAAAGCACAAGACCACACTGGATCAGGGGGATCTTTGAAGAAATTTATCCAACCAAACCGGAGCGGATTATGGAAGGATTTTGCAATCTTTCGGTCTAATCATTTACCAACCAATGAACTCTTACCAGAAGACTTTCTACACAAACCAATACATCCAGAAGACATATCTAGCCATCCAGGACGTGTTTCCTTCATCTTATTATGGTCCAGCAAGCATGGGATTAAGAGGATCTTCATTTAGTCATTCTTACCTTATTTGGAGCTTTGGACATTCGAAATCCAATTGCTCTTTTCCTATTCCTTTCTGGAAGTGATCAGCACATTACAAGCAATCAGGAAGATCTAAAGAATTCTCACGTACCCTCTTAAACCGTTCAGATTCAAGAAGACTCAAGCAAGAAAAAATCCCAAAGAATCTCTCCAACGGCTATATTTCGATCATGAATCCATGATCATCACCATTGTAGCCTTTTCTTATTTTTGTTTCCTTCTTTTCCATATGACCGTTGGTCTTGTCTAAGGTCCATTTTTACATTTAGATCCACCTTTCAATCGATAAAAATCATACATATTTATTTGAGTTAAAGGAGTGTTTCATTGAGTTGTTCTTTAGTTTCTAAGTGTGGGAAGCATTAGAAGACTTTTGTGCTAGTGGTTCATAGGTTCTTTTTGTGATTCATGATCATTAAATATCCAAGACTGAGATATTCAATCAACTCTCATGATTAAGAGAGTCAATCAACTATCAACACCATATCCATCATCCATCATCGATCATGAAACCATTCCACCTTTTATCTCTTTTAGTTTTGGTTTATTTTATCATTCATAAAATCATTTCCCCTTAGTTTTCAAGCTATATTGAAATAGAAGTGAAAGAAATTGGCAATCTTCACCATCTTACAATCCGATCTCCATCTCCATTGATAAGATCGACCCATCGCCCATCTATCTCTCCGACCCAGCGTCCATGCCTACAAAATTTTGTATCAGAGCTTTGAAAGCTCCTGAAACATGTTATATCAATATTTTCTAGCATCTTTAGTTGTCATTCTTGCTTAGTTTGTATTTATAAAACCAAAAACCCTTAAAAATAGTTTTTTTTTTTCATTCAAGTTTGCATTTCTACATTTTTTGTGTTCTTAAGAAAAGAAAAAGAAAGAGATATAGTTTAGGTAGTTTGATCCACGCAATTCTTTTGAAGTATTACTCTAGTTGATTGCATTCATTCCCCATCTCCACATGCCATATTTAACTTTGCATACCATAAAATATGATTTTTTAAAAAGTTTCCTTTCTAGTTGCATACGTAAAAAAGAAAACCAAAATAACTAAAAAGTATAGCGTTTGATATATTTTCGTGCATACCATACCATAAGTTATATATTTAATTCAATAGAATAAAAAGTTCATTTAGGTTTATTTGCATTCATTCATATCGTTCTTTCCTTTTCGGTTTAATTGCGTTTTTTTAAAAAGAGAAATTTCTATTCAAGTTATTTCTTAATTTAATTACCATATATTCATATTGCATACATTTAGGCTGTTTCATTTTTCTGTTGCATCAAAGAAAAAATTATTGTTTGCATTTCAAATATTCACAATTCGGTTTATTTGCTTTTCCTTCCAAGAAAGTTCAAAACAAATATACATAGTCATTGTAATAGTTTCTTAATATTCTTGTTCATTATTACTTTAATATTTCCAATCATTCTAGTATATTTCGTGCACTCCCATTGTTGCATTCAAAAACAAAATAAAAATATTTTTTGCATCATAGTTTTAGAAAACCCGGTACAAACCATTTTACTATTTTGTTTGCATAAATTCAACAAGTGCCATGAAAAAAACTTAACTACTTTGTGTGTGTTTCATCTCAGGTACCATGAACGAGGAAGATGACCGTTGGAAAGAAGACCATCCATGCTTGGATAAAGAAAGTAGTTATGTAATATGATCAACGGACCGAAGATTGTTTCAACACTGATTTTGAAGAGGATCCTTATGAAGGAGATCCTGAACTAGTACCAACATACCCTTACCACGTGACCATTCCTCCACTGTTTGTTCAAGAAAATAATTTGACCGAAAAGAAGATTATGATGAGTGGTTCACGGTAGGAAGAAGCTGAAGTTGAAATCTGTCTAGAAAAACCCGAGTATTAGGATCATGAAGCTGATTGAAGAAACTCAGTCCCAACTTGACACCAAAGGAAATTCATGGGAGAATCAAACCCATCCTGGCACTGACAAGGATAAAACTCCATGATGTGACACAATGATGAAGAGACTTGGAACCAAGAAGCTGAGACAGAACATGGCTTGGGTACTAACTCAGAACATGAAGAGTTGAGTCAGAGGTTAGGATCCGACCCAGTTATAGCAGAGAGGCCATCGAATGAAGTTCCATACTCTGAACATGAGGCAAGACAAGCACTGTCTTTCAAATCTTACCAAGATATTGGATCATGGTGTGAAGAAACTAATTCTCAAACCCGTTAGCATGAATCAAGGAAGTATGGCCACGATTTTGAGGGGCATGAAGATGAACTAGAATCCCAATATGGTCTGGCTGAAGAGGAGGAAGCCATAAGTGAGGCTGGAAGAAATATTAAAGGGTCCCAACACGGCTTGTCCGAAGAGGAGGAAGCTGTAGGCGTTAAAATCGGTTATGATGGAATCAATGCTCTAAAATTACCGCAGGATGTTTTCTCTCTTCCAAGTAAAATAAAAAAGGAAAAATCATGTCAGAAAACCTCATGGTCTTGTTCATATCAACGTCTCATTACAAACAGGAAACAAGATTAGCTCAAAGTCTCGTCACCCATGAGCGACGAGACCCTCAACAAGTCTTGTCGCGCATAGGCGATGAGACCCTCAACGAGTCTCGTCGCCCGTGGATGACAAGAAACGATATGTATCTCATCGCCCATGGGTGATGAGACCTCAACGAGTCTCATCGCCCGTGGGTGATGAGACAAGAGCCATGTCTCGTCCCCCACGGGCGACGAGCCAAGAGCCATATCCCGTCGCCTACGGTCAACAAGACCATCTCCGCTCCATCACTCTCTTCTTCGAGACT
Source organism: Moricandia arvensis (assembly GCA_905132765.1). Lineage (NCBI taxonomy): Eukaryota > Viridiplantae > Streptophyta > Magnoliopsida > Brassicales > Brassicaceae > Moricandia > Moricandia arvensis. Next base: position 18,878 of record CAJHQP010005637.1, on the reverse strand, counting down.
TTACCGTACTGATTCTCATTTCGTCTTAATTAGAGTTTCCGTCAAAGTTTAGCGATAAAAAAACAAGGACTTGTCTTCTCATAAAAACTTCTAATCAGTCGTATAAAACGATAACGGTTAACTTAACACCATTGTTATCTTGACTATACGAACGGTTTTATTATTTTGTGGAATCAACGATAGAGAAACCAACGTCGTCTGAAAAGCGATTTCTCTGAATGAAATCAAAAAATGCTTAAGTCATAAAACAGCCCAAAATGCCTAAAACGCAACAAAAGACCCACTTACAGTTTTCGGAAGAGATTGAGCCTGATTACAATGATGGTTTACCTAATCTCTCCCGAAGAAAAATGGAAAAAAAGATAAATGTTAAGTTTCCGGATAATCATGGAAGATCGAGAAGATAAGAAAGATTTCCGCGGAAAGATAGACTCAAATCTGCGGCAACAAAGAATAGACTTGAATCAGTGCCAACAAAGGACAAACGACCGACCTAGGAGTGATAAGAGAGGCCAAGGCGAGGGGACGCACACAGAAGAAAATTCTCAGTTTCGTTTTTGTTTTCGAGGTGCGACACAAACTAGGATTTTAAAAGCATAGGTTGTTTGAACTAGGGAACTGGCCGACAGCTCTTGCGGCCCAAGCTCTTAAATCCTATTGTATCAGCGCGACGCTGTTACGCGAAAAAAAATCAATAAGATCTTTCTTATACTCTCAAAATCGTATTTGATTATTGATATGCCATGGATTTCACCTATTATACCTATGATATATAGAGTATTTTAGAGTCTTTTCTATGCATTTGGTATTGTTTTAGAGTATTTACAGGTCTAGGTACTCACTGGAAGTAATTGGAGCTTTTGGGGCATTTTGGATGCACAGCCAGAAATTTAGAGTCAGATCTAGTGTTATGAGTGAACCATCGATCGACGTCACACCATGTGCGTCGATCGACAGACAAGTCGACAGAGAGATTGGTGAAGGCTTGAGAAATTACAAGTTTTACCCGGAAGTTCTATCATTTGCAAGACTAGTCCCTCACCGAAATTTAGACTATTTATTAGTGTTTTCTATCTTAGTTTTAACTTAAGCCTAGAAGATCTAAGAACAAGTTGTCTTCTAAGCTACACAAGAGTTTTAGAATTAAGAGCTGGAACACCTTTCTACATCTATTGTAGAGAAATATATGATCGACATTACAGAGAAGATCTTGAACTCCTTATCATTTTACTCAGATTATTCTACGCAATTTAATCAGAATTTAATCATGTTCTTTATTGTTATGTCTGAGTAATTCATTGTTAGATTTAAGGTTATTCAATGGTAATAATGCACTGCAGATTATATAGAATTGTTAGGGTAATCTTCTTGGTTCTTTGTTTAAGTTGCTCTTAATGCTAAATTGAACTTGATCACCTTAATCTTAGAATTAGGGTTCTATAGCGCAAGTGAAAGCTTGGTTATAACCTGGAATTTATCTGAAACAATCTAAATAACTGGTAACAAACGAGAGCTGAATTAGAAGTTTAGAGAACTCATCAAACCTTGAAACCAATACTGTTTAGAATGAGCATCGATCGATACCACCTAATGGACATCGATCGATACTCAGTTGAGATGCGCATGAGCGATCTCGTAAATCCTAAGGTTTGAGTTCGAGAACCATGCATAAGAATTTCCCCTAAGTATAATCTCTTAATTTAATCCTCACAAACCAAATAGATCTTGAAATCACTTTTATTATTATTATAATTCATCTAGCTTTAATTTGAAAGCAATAAGTCTATTTTGCAATCCTAGAGTATCTGTATATTTGATCCTTAAGTAATACATTGAACCTCTTATTTGAAAGAGTAAAATTGGGGAATAGGGTTAATTTGAAACTGAAAAAAAAACCCACATAAAATTTGGCACGTTGTCGGGGACTCTTTCCTATTGCCATTAGATTTCATTTAGAATATTGTCTAGATTTTACTTTACTGGCTTTAAATTTAGTCTTTCCTAAACCTCATGATGCAGGTACTTAATGGAGAGAATATTGATTAATGACGACAAGGATCGATCGATGGAGGTCATCCGGAATCGATCGACGCTGCTCCACTACTATCGCGCGACACCCTTCCATTGACATCCATCAATGTCAATCTACCAGAAGCAGATAATTACGCCTTTACTGATTCTGATAATAAGAAAGTAGTCTTGATAGAACCAATGAACAATAAAAGCAACGAAGCAACCCAACTAATTAATTATCAGGGGGCTGCAATCCCCAATCACTAAATCTCCAAAGAATGAGATAAGGTATAAATTGCCAATGCTTTAATACCTATACCCTAGCATAACCTATTCCAATGGGTCCACAATTCGATTATCTGATAACCATACAGGAAGATCTGAGCTTGATGTCGACTTCCTAATTATGGCACGAAAAAAATCAATTCAGTGGTCTTCCTACTGAACACCCGAACGATCACAACGACATGCTAGAAGACATGGAGAATGACGATTTCAATCGCTATATAATTTTTCCTTTTCCCTAGAAGGTGACACCATGAGATGGCTGAACCGCTACAACCAGGATCCCTGACTTGTTGGGAATATATTAGATGTGCTTTCATCAATCACTTCTTTTACGAAGAGAGATACTGGGAAACAAGGAGAGAAATATCCACATTCATTCAAGGTAGCTGCGAATCTTTTAAAAACGCGTGGATGAGGTTCAAGAGCTACCAGCTTTCGTGCCAAGACCATGAATTCTCAGAACCCAAACTCATCAACACTTTCTATAGAGGACTAAACCTAGACTATCAAACCACTCCTTGATACAGCAAGTAAGGGGAACTTGGGCACCCGAAGCCCTGCAAGTGCTAAAAGGCTGATAGAAAACATAGCTTTGGGTAGAGCTTTCGAAAAGAGAGACTCCAAAAAGAAGGAACCACCAATGTTCGCAGAGGAGAAGCACTCGATCCGAGTTAGAAAAACTTTGGCAGCAGTTGCAACCCTTGTAGACGGACATGGCTTATCTCAACATTATGGTGAGGACGATGCTGTTCTTCCGACTTCGAAAAACGAGTTTAATTCTCTGATGTGATGAACCTTAACGATCAACGATTTAGGGAAAGCGATGGCAATTTCACAAGCAACTACGATAATACTGTAAACAGAAACAAAAGAAGTTAAAAGTCGAAATGAATAAAGTCTTCACAGGAAACCGTAGAATAGCAGCTGACCTCAATGACAAGTTGGATCTGATATACTCGGAGATGACAGAAAAATTCGGAACTCTGAGCGAACATATTAAGAGGATTGACAATCAAGTGGCGAGTAACGCTATGTCCATAAAGAGAGAGGACATATTTTTACCTGGTAAAAAAGAGGCTAACCCTAGGAGCCATTGCAATGTCGTAGCTTTATGAAGCGGTAGACAATTCACCCCTGGCGTTAAAGAGAACATCAACATCGATGAATTCGAGAAAATCGCGTTAGATGAAAATAAAAATTGCACCCCATCCCACTCGAGATTGACGAGAAAGATCCTGAAAGCCCCCTTGAAACTGAAGTGTTAAATCAAATTGACGACCTTGAGGAATTATTTACTGACCTTAAGGGAAAGAACACAGAAGTAGGAGATATCGATCGACACTCCTTACCGAGCATGGAACGACACTCCGAACCTATATTTGATCGATGCTCTGAATCAAGAATCGATCGACACTCTGACCCAGAACCATCCGAACCAATTAGGACAAAGGTCTACCAATCGAAACCCCCTTTCCTCCAAAAACGCTAAGAAGAATAAGAAGAAGCTATAAAAAGCAATATGCAAGAAAGCGTTTGACAAAGTAAACATTGAGATGTCGCTAAGCGATGCCATTCACATCTCATATGCCATTAACCAGTACGTGAAAGATGCGGCATCGCAAGGATTCCATGAATCACAAAACTGAGTGATGATGGTATCTGGAGAAGTGAGCAAAATTATTCAAGGAAAAACTCCAGTCAAACTCCCTGATCCCGGTAGTTTCATTATGGCCTGCACTATTAGCGATGAGAGATTTCAAAGGTCCCTCTGTGATTTAGTCTCTACTGTAAACCTGATGCCTTACTCGGTTGCAGTCACCCTTGGGCTAACAAATTTTCAACCTACCAGGGTCACTCTCGTTTTAGCTGTGATATATTCACAAGAATTCCGGAAGGTGTACTTGAGGACGTGCCGGTACGTATTCATAACTGCGATATACCTTCAGATTTCGTAAATATGAGCGAGATCCTCGGAACCCGATTATCTTAGGAAGACCTTTCTTGGCCACTGCTGGGGCGATCGTTGATGTCAGAGAATGACGTATATGCCTCAAAATCAGAAACATACCGATGGTCTTTGACATGGAAAAGATAATAAAACAACCTTTGATCGACGGTCAAACCTACCATTTCGATTAACTTTCCGCGCTCGTAGAAGAATCATTCATAGATATGCTCTCAAACGATCCTCTAGAGAGAGCAATCACATCTCCTGAAGGTGATATCTCTGCGTTAAAAGATAGCAATGGATGCCACAGAAGAAAGTTTTAATGTCGATCTTGAAGAACTCGATCTATCAATCCCCATCCATTGATATCCTAATATAAGCGTCGATCGACAACGGACTGTGACCGACGACTGGAGAAAGGAAAAATCGCCTAAATTTGAGCTTAAACTACTTCCAGCCGGTCTTAAATATGCTTTTCTTTACGAAAACTCATATCCATCATCATAAATGCAAACTTGAGTAGCGGAGAGCCAGCACTGTTGCTGAATAAATTTCGGAAGCACCACAAGGCTCTCGAATATTCGTTAGATGACATCTCGAGAATCTCTCCTGATTTATACATGCATAGGATACACCTTGATTATGAATCCGAATCATCCATCGAGCCTCAGAGGAGACTGAACCCCAACCTGAAGGAAGTAGTTAAAAATGAAATCATGAAACTTCTAGAAGCATGCATTATTTATCCGACTCAGACAGCAACTGGGTCAGTCCGGTTCATGTTGTCCCGAAGAAAGGAGGAATTACGGTAGTAAAGAATGACAAAGATGAATTAATCCCTACTAGAACTGTCACCGGACATAGAATGTGTATCGATTACAGAAAACTAAATGCTGCCACACGAAAATATCATTTCCCTGTATATGGTCCAAACTTCAAAACATTTCTCGATAACCTGTGTTAGGTACTAGCTAGACGTGAAGAGAAAATTCTGGTTTTAAACTGGGAAAAATGCCATTTCATGGTTAACAACGTAATTGTCTTGCGACACAAAGTCTCAGCAGACGGAATTGAGGTAGACAAGGCAAAGATTGAAATAATAACTGGACTGCTACCACCCACTAATGTCAAGGACGTTAGAAGTTTTCTAAGAGATGCTAGATTCTATACGCGATACATAAAAGATTTTAGCAAAATTGCTAGACCCCTTACTGCACTCATGTGCAAAGAGGTGAAATTAAAGTTTACACCAGAATGTCTCGTCACCTTTAAAAAAATCAAATAAGTGCTTGTATCCTCCCTTATTGTCCAAGCCACCAGACTGGGATCTACCATTCGAAATAATGTGAGACGCCAGCTATTCGCTGTAGGCGCGGTACTTGGGCAAAAGAAAAACAAAAAAGTTGCATGCTATATACTACACCAGTATAACTGTATACGATGCGCAACGCAATTATGCGACATTAGAGAAAAAGTTATTGGTCGTGGTATTCGCCTTCGAGGAATTCCGATCATATCTAGTCAGTTCAAAAGTAGTTGTACACACCGACCACACAACATTAAAATACTTAATTAACAAAAGGACGCTAAGCCGAGACATTTACGACGGATTTTGTTTCTCCAAGAATTTGGCATTGAAGTCAAAGATAAGAAAGGAGTAGAAAACGGAGTTGCAGATCACTTGTCACGAATAAGAATTGACGACGACATCCCTATATATGATTTCTTATGTACAGAAAAATGTCTACTTAATAGAATTAACTTCGTTGGTAGAGTCAGTTCAACACATGAAGTGGAATCGATCGACAACATGCTGAACCCTTCGAACGATTATTGCCGTGAAGCATCGATCGATGTTGTCCATACACCGTCGACCAACAATGCATTTGATAAAGACTATCAAATAATCATTCCGATATATATCAAAGTCAGTTGTAATCCTTGAAGGTAGAAGTTTAAGTCGGGGTGTGTGTGCACTGAAAACCACTGATAAACCTTGCTATGCAGATATAGTAAACTATTTTGCGGCCGAAGTAGAAACCGAACTATTCAAAGGATATCACAAAAAGAAATTTTGAGAGAAATCCGGAGATATTACTGGGATGAACCTTATCTTCACAAACACTGTTCTGACGGCATATATAGACGATGTATTGCTGAAGGAAAAACTCTATAAATTTTGTATCATTGTCATGGATACGATTACGCCGGACATTTCGCTAGTCTTAAGACAGTGTCAAAAATCCTATAAGCAGGCTTTTGGTGGCCAAACTATGTTTTGAGATGCTCAAGCCTATGTAGCGAAATGCAACCCCTGCCAAAGAAGAGGAAAAACCAGCAAGAGAAACAAAATTGAACAAAATCTCATGCTTGAAGTTGAAGTGTTTGATTGCTAGGATATCGATTTCATGGGGCCTTTTCCTTCTTCGCACAGAAATAAATACATACTGGTCGCTGTAGACTATGTATCCAAATGGGTGGAAGTGATAGGAACTCCCAAAAATGACACTGTCGTAGTCGTTAATAAGCGATGGAGTTACACACTTCATTAACAAATTGTTCGAGAAACTAATCAAGAAACATGGAGTTCACCATCGAGGAACTACACCTTACCATCCTCAAACCAGCGGACATGTAGAAGTATCCAACCGTCAGATCAAAGAAATCCTCGAAAGACTGTAGGATCAACCCGTAACGATTGGTCTTTGAAGTTAGATGATGCACTTTGGGCATACCGAACAGCGTTTAAAACTCCATTAGGAAACTACCCCACTTCACCTAATCCATGGAAAAGCACACTATCTCCCTGTAGAACTAGTTCATAAAGCATAATGGCCATAAAAAAAAACTTTGATGGTAAACCTGCAGCAGAAAAGAGATTAATTCAGCTAAATGAGCTAGACAAAATTAGGTATCGCGCCTACGAGAACTCGATATTATACAAGGAGAGAACAAAAGCCTATCACGACAAGAAAATTATTTCACGGCATTTGAAACCAAACGATCAAGTACTCCTGTACGACTCTCGGTTGACTTTATTTCTCGTAATACTACGTTCTCGTTGGTCCAGACCCTTCACCATTAAAGAAGTTACGCCTTACGGGACAACCGTCCTATTCAATCATAAAGGAGATGATTCATGGTGAATGAGAAGAAAGTGAAACATTAGTGGGCTAAAGCTAAAATTCCGCATACTCAGACCATGCGTCTAGAGGTGCCTGACACCGAATGATAAATCCACTTCTCATCAAGCTAACGAAAATTCTGCATACTCAGACCATGCGTCTAGAGGGAGGCAACCCACTAATTTGAAATAATAATAATAATAATAAAATAAATAAAAACAAAAGAACAATATATGTATATATATATATTGATATGCATATAGTAACAATAATTAATTAATTAAGAACAAATATGTAATAATTATTTATCAATTATTTATGCACTTACGAATTTATTAAGTGAAAATTGGGTTATATAACAGACCATCGATCGACGCCCGTATAGGACCATCGATCGATGGTCAAGTGTCGTGTAGGTTAACTCGACACGACCCGAATTCATAAATCACTTTTCTCTAGTCCGCCAAAATACATACGAGTAAACACTTGATTTCTCTCTCAAATTTTAGCCGATTTTGCACGTTATTGCGCCTATGTCACTATATTTTCACCCTTTCTACCTTTCTAGTTCACAAAATCACTCATCATCAAGGTATGTTCTCTAAATCTCTTAGTTTAGGGAATTTTTAGGGTTTGAAGAAAAATCAAATCTTTTGTAGTTTAGCTCGGAATTTAGGACGTTGTAGGGTAATGGAGTACTAAATTAGTAATTATCTATCATCTTTACATATGATTTTGCACGATTCGAGTTTGTTCCATTGGATTTGTAACCCATGATTCGCGACAGACCATTGATCGATGCCCATGAGGCGCCGTCGATCGATGGCCATGAGGTGCTGTCGATAAATGCCCATGAGGTTCCATCAATCGATGGTTGTTCTTTTTATCTCTAAATCAATTCTGTTTCTTGGCTTTATTTATTACATGCAGATAGAAGAGAGGCGGATAAAAGCACGATACGAGACCGGTAGCTCTAGTTTTCCACCACGGGGTCCTCCATGGTGAGACCTCTATTTATTTTAACAGCCTCTACTATAACGCTTGGGAAAGCGTTTCTATCGAGCCCACCAAGTTCGTCGACTAAAGCACTTTGAAAAAGTTGGGGCTCTACGCAGATTTTAAACAGATGGTGCAGGAGCTAGGACTGGGCACCATGGCTACTAAGCCATATCCTCTCTATCCCGACCTGTTTTGACGGTGCATCGATACGGCTCAGGTGCTCTACAAGAGCCCTCAGGTAAAGGTGGCAAATGAGGCTACCTTGACTTTTCTCATTAGAGGCATCAGGTATTGGATCACCATTCCGCAGTTCTTTGAAATTTATGGGTTCGATGTCGGTACTCACGCTTGTACAGTCGCTCCTTTCTCTGCTCAGCCTACTTTCTAGGGCCTCATTGCGACCGGTCACTTCGACTCCGGCTCGGATACTCAGACAGACGTCCGTCACCCCACCCTGCGCTACTTCCTGAAGGCCCTTGACAACACTATGTTGTGTAAGATAGAACCCAATAAGGTTAGGGTTCAGAAGCTCACACTGCTATATTACTTCCGTCAAGAACTTGGTTGGGCTCGACTATGAGGTCTTCCCCCGCCCCCCCCCCCCCCCCACCAGTGAGCGATCAGCGGGTGAACTTGGGGGATATCTTTGTTGAGCACTTGGCAACCCTGAAGGAAAAACCCTTCATTGAAGGACAAACCCTTCAAGGGTTCTGGCTCGAAGGAGATGATCGGGAGCCTTTTGATACCTCTGTTTAGCTGTCTTGCGATCAGCTTCGAGGGAGCCTCAGTAGAGAGGGAGCTGCGGTACATGGACGAGTGCCACTTGACCAGGACTTACTGGCTGAAGGAGGGACGCTGCTGGTCGTTTGTATATGACTAGGGGCCTAGGATGATAGAGCTTCCCGCGCGAGAGGTGACAGACTTTTCTGATGATCCAGAGCGCCTCGCTTTCCGACCAGCTGAGCAGCATCTCCACATAGCATCTCTCAGAGTACGCCGCAGAGGAGGCCTCTGACCAGCCCATTCGTTAGCAGCATCAGCAGCGGACGAGCCAGCACAGCCACCTCCATCTCTCCCAGCCTTCCCTCAGATTCTAGAGATCCCATTCACGACCATGGTGTTTTTCAGCGAGTCGTAGTTGACGCACTTCGAGCGATATGGGCCAGGGTGGAGACGATGTCTCGGTGCCAGTGTTTCAGCCGTCCCAGGAACAGAGCGAGATTGCCACCATGAGCAGCACCACAGCCTCAGTAGCTCGATATGGATACCTCAGACGAGGAGTAGTGAAACACCCAACCTGGAAATATTTGCGAAGTCGTAAGAGAAATTCTAAGTAAAAATAATCTTGAAATCTTTCATTAAGTAACATAAGTAAATACTGCAGTTTTTAATAATAAGTCCGAGTCAATATATCATAATCATATGAAATACGGTTCGTAAAAATTTCCATGAAAATTCCATAACAATCCTGATACTGAATATCCCGTCCCGATGGTCTTCATCGTCCTGCGCTCCAGTCCAAATAAGTACTCGTCACCTGCATCACAAAAGGAGGCATGAGCATACAAAAGTGCTCAGTTAGGACGCTCATTACCGCCCACTACAGTCAAATAATCAATCAATCAAATTCCCCCTTTCCAACCTAACAACTAGCAGTCCCATTCTATCAACTTATCATACATTTTTCCATCATTTCTTACTTAGCCCATTTTTCCTATTACTTATCCATTTTCTTGTATCAAAACAAACAACCTAACATCCGTTTCTATCATTCGTTTACTTTAACATTTCCTAACATTCCGACCCGAAGGTCAATCAGCTTTTGGCCATAGCCAATCCTTTTGCCAAAGCCAACCTAAGGCCGCAGCCAACCTGCGGCCGTAGCCGTACCTGCGGCCATAGGCGTACCTGCGGCCGTAGTCGTACTTGCGGCCGTAGCCGTGCATACGGCCGTGATATACTATGGATTTTACCTATTTCAGCTATGATATATATATATATAATATATTTAGATCTTTTTATATGCATTTGGCATTGTTTTAGAGCATATACAGGTCTAAGGTACTTATTGGAAGCAATGTGAGCTTTTGGACTATTTTGGAGCCAATTAGGACTGCCCAGAAAAAATCCAGAGTCGGATCCAGATTTATGAATGGACCATTGATCGATGTCGCACACTGTGCGTCGATCGACGATGAAGTCGGCAGAAAGATTGGGAAACTACAAGTTTTTCCCAGAAGTCTCATTAATTGCAAGACAAGTCCATTGCCGATTTAGACTATTTATTAGGGTTTTCTATCTTTGTTAAACCAAAAGCTTATTATTCTGAAACTAAGCAGCCACAAAGTTACACCAGAGTTTTAGAGTTGGAACACATTGCTACATCTATTGGAGAGAAAGATCTTATTATCATTACAGAGAAGATCTTGAACTCCTTATCTTTTTACTCATTCTATTTTATGCAATTAGTCATAATTTAATGATGTTCTTTATTGCTATGTCAAAGTAGTTCTCTATTAGATTTAGGGTTATTTAATGGTAGAAATGTATTGGTGATTTTATAGAATTGTTAGGGTATTCTTCTTGGTTCTTTGTTTAAATTTAAAAACAATACTTAATAGAACCCTAGCAATCTATTAATTTGCATTATTAAAATCTACCTGAGAATTTCCCCTAATTCTAGTGCCCTAAATTAATTTTCACAAACCAAATCAATCTTAAAGATTGCTTTTATTGTTATTGTTATAATTTATCTAGCCTTAATTCGAAAATAATAAATCTATTGGGCAATCTTAGAGTCTTTGTGGATTCGGTCCCTATGTACTACACTGAACCTCTAATTTGAGAGAGTAAAGTGGGAATATAGGATTAATTTGAAAGTTAAATAAAACTCCACATCAAATTTGGCGCCATTGTCGTGGACTCTTCTAAAATAAATATCACAAATAATAATTTCATTCAAATAGACAAACTGATCAAATAGATTAATTTAACTTTACTTTTAAAGCTAAAATATATTCTTGCGAAATCCTTAGACAACAGTAACATTAAAGAGAAGAATATGGATATCATGGCACACAAACCAACCAAATCGCATCGACGAGAGAACCATCTGGCGCGATTAAGATCAGAAGGGTATAGAATTACCGACTACCTAATCAGAAGGAAGCGTATTACTCATTCCAAAGTTAACCACCAAAAAAGATCGGATTCGAATACCAAAAATAGCATACACGGCAAAGAGCACGGTACCGACAGCGTACAGACCCCTAATAGATACTAATAATCCGAGAAATTAGTCTTCGAAAATAGAACGACCACAACCGTGCCAATAATAACAAAAGCACCGAAGGAAAGTCAACTAACTATGCTCACTACACGAAAGACCGCGGATCCTCAACCTACAATCACTAATCTACAAAGAAAGATCTAAGAAGCTGAAATATCGGCCAATCCGAACAATCGACATAATATACCACAGCACAGGCAAAAACATTCCTCGTACAAATCAGGTCTTGCCGATCTCACCACCTTATCAGATCAACCATGCGGACTGCTCTGGACAGCAACTTTGCACTAGACAATTTACTGTAATTCTCAAGACTCATGAAGGAAACCTCCATACCTCAAGCAATTATAGGAATGTCAAGAACACATTACAGCTAGTCCAAGAACCTGTAGGCAAATGCGCAAACAGAGAAGAAAAACCCCAGTATTCCAAAAACAACGACAAGAGAAACCGGCAGATCCTCACTGAAGGACGGTCACCAAAAACAAGAGATCATAAAGAATAGAGAAATACAACGAAGAAGAGGACAATTAAAACCTCATCTCCGACATGAGATTCAGCCAAGCAATCAGCCAAGACAGATGACACTAAATGTATATTCCACGTGGTTGCCAACCCCAAAACAACACAATCAAGCCTCCTTCTAGTTAGAAGCATTCCACACAGTGGGAGCTTCAAAAATGAACAGCAATAGACGCAACTGACAGACGAGTGGGAAGCACCTGGCAAATGTTTGCCGAGTCCAGTATTTAATTACGTTCTTCTTTTCTTCATAATAACTAATTTTACAGCAACGACCACAAAATATAGCACCATGATAAAGAATATTAACAAGAAATCTGAAGGAAGACAGAATTGCGCACATCAAACAGCGTAGCACAGCCGAAAACTGCCAACTGACACCACTTGGATGCATAACGCGAAAGAGATGGACAAGAACAAACACGAAGCAGCCAGCAACACCACAATCGACGAAGGCAACTTTAACTATGTTGATCGAACGGGATACAACAACATCAACACTACCGGAACAGATATAATAACTCGTCTCTCTACCTTCGTTACAAATGGTCCATGCCACTGAATAGTACCCTAATTCTTTCCCAATCTCACCGACTGCCGCACTCACAGCACCAGTCAGTGTATTTATCTGCGCGAAGGACCCACGTATTACTCGACTATATGAGTGTCTCACTATTTCTACCTCTATATCACTAAAGCAATCAGAACTACAGGTTAAGTCAAGACCTCGATTCAAACAACCACGCATACAACACTAGCCCAATCAATCGCACCCAAAACACCCGCACCACGGCTCTCCTAAATAACAGACCCCAAGAACAGGAGAAATTCCAACGCTTTCAACACTAGCTTAATGCTAATTACCTCTATGTTATAATTCTCGCTCAACCAATCCGGGGCGGAATTACATCGGAGGAAGTGAAAAATAATTAAAGTCATACAGGAGGTTCGCTAATCATAATTTTAATTGTTTATGAGCTTCTCATTGTATATCTCAAATATAAATTTTTTCAAAAAAAGTTCTAATTAGTCAGGAACCAGGCAGATCTCGCATGATAATAGATTTATGCAATTGGAGCTAATCATGCTATAAGCACACATCTTCCTCTAGTAAGGTTATAATGAACAAGTGAGACTACTAGAGCACTAACCAAATTGGGAATCATACCCATCACCAACATAGTATCCATACCTAAATAACCATTAGAAAGGTATGACAGAGGAACCGCAAGAACCCTGGATTCTCCAACACTAATCACGCATAGAACACTCGTCATTTCTTGGTTTTTGGCGAATCGAGACAAACCTACCAACATATCGAGTGCGGATGTCTTGGTAGCAAGTCATCATCGAAAGGGTAAAGTCTGACTGCTGTTCTGATTAACTCTTACTATCAACCTTAGATAAAAAAAAAGGAGTCGGAAGCAACTGCATTGGCTGGCCATCAAACATTAAAGAGATTATCTCATAATGATCCTAGAAAGACGATAACAAACGAAGTACAAAAAAACAACGTGGCAACAATGCATTGGTGGCAAAAAACCATATAGGAGTAAGATTCATGGAAGCACTATCCAAAATAATCAAATTAGTTAACAAAACATAAAAAACACTAGACCTAAAACGAATGAGACATCAGACTGAAGAAGTAAAGCAGGAGAGCAGAGGAAGGCCGAACATCAAGAGAAGAGTAGCCGATCGAATGATATTTAGACTACTCAGTATAAGAAGAATAAGAGTCCATGGTCCCAAGATCGATACTCCCAGAAGAGATAAAGCCTGCACATTATATATAAATGCAAAAGAAATGAAATCAAATAAAAGGCGAATCCAAGACAAACGTTATAAACACAGAAAAGGCTGACAATAAGAAAAAGCCAAGACTTCTATTGCTTTGAAAACCCTAGATACTATCATCAATGGCATTTTAGTCAGATTATAAAAATATCTACTAAACTAAATTATAGAAACCTGAATACGTTTAATCAACACTAAGGTTCATAGGTATTTATATATTGTACTGAATGCGAAAGAAGAATACAAATAGAAATGTCGAGAAGAGCTTCCTTATAAAATAAATCAATATATAGACAGCGCTGTCAATTATTGCTTGATGATTACTAAGAAGTAAGAACATAACAATAAGAAACCCCGATAACTAAATGATAGGAATAAGGAGACAAGCAACAAAACGAAAAAGTACGAAGAGACGATGGTCATAACTACCAGGAATCAAAATATTTGTGAGCATAAAGAGTTGACTAGAAACAAACAGAAGGGATTGAATTATATAGTCATCTAGAGTGAAACTTTCAATCAATTCGCGTCATAAAAGCTGAACATCGGAAACCAAACACAAAAAAAACAGACAAAATCAACTCGACGCAGAAAAGAGAACCGATCACCAACAAGATCGGATCGACGATCACTTCTGTAGTCAAACAACGCGAGAGCTGAGACAATGGACCTAGTAACAGTAAATTAGAGCAAGCACATGCGAGACGCTAAAGCTGTCATTTTACAGTAATACATACGTAGTTCCCATGCAAATTAAATACATGAACTCAAAATACTACTATAATCAACAATGCACTGAACCCCTGATCTAGACATAATTTCATAATTACACTACTAGCATATTTCCTATAAATGCAGAAATATTAGACACTACTCCACAATATTGACATCATATACGACCTTTTAATCAAGGAATATTCTTTGACCAATAGAGGTGCTTTGTTCAGTTTGCTACCATACTAAGCTGATCCATCTTGAGTGGAGATGCACAACATAGTCTCGTTTAAGTGCATAAAATAAGCTAACATCAGACATGAGATAGTGCACCCAACTTCATTTTAAGAACAAACTCACTCAAAGTTCATCACCCTAGTGCAAGGCGTGAGTTTCAATATGGTAAGCATCTAAGACTGCATCTAGTTCATCTACCAAGAATGATAAACTAACCAACAAAAATAATCTTTTAACTTAAGAAATATATACTTCTTTAAACTTAAGTAACATAACACTAAATATAAATACTATTTCAACACATATATAATTTTATCCAAAAACTATATCTGACAATGTCATACTGATGAGCGCATAATTCGCACAAAATCTCTCGACCAGAAACGCAAATCAACCTAATACACTATGCAGACAAAAAAGTATTTCTCGCAAAAGCCCGCAAGAAACATACTTAGCCGGACATAAACAACACATTGCACTTTTCCGCCAACAAACTGCAAACTGCACTGTATTCCGCGCCAAACATGCAAAAAACTGCACTTTTCGCCAAATAATGCATTTTGCCGCCAAAATCAGCACAACAAAGTCACATATTGTCTCTATTACAGCAAAAAACGAGAAATATTTTCGTGCAACTACGCGCAGAAACACATACATTTCCAACGGTAAAAACCACAAAAAGCGCACAAATCACGTTTTCGACTCTTGATCCGTTAAAGCTGCAAAGAAACATGCCAACTATAATTCCTGCCAAATAACTCGCAGATTGCAAGTTTCCGCCCAAACATGCATTCTTCGACCAATCACAAAATATGAGTATTGTCGAGCAAAAACGTATTTTCCGCAAACCCGCAAAAGAACATACCTCTGCACAAAACACACACAAACAACATCTACTTCCGCCGACAACTGCAAACATGACACTTTACTCCAGCCAACACAATGCTAATTATTCACTAGACCTGCAAAAACGTAGAAATTTCATGCCAAACACACACAAAACGATAGTATTACTCACCAAAACGTACTTTTCAACCGCCAAAAGCTCGTAATTACACACCACAAGTCCTGCAAACACAACACTACGTTCCACCAAAACACATTAAAACTACATAATTCTCCGACTAAAACGCAATTTTCCGCCAAAATTGCAAAAATGTATTTTCGCGCACAAATGTATTCCCCGCAAAACCCGCAAAAACATATTGTTCCGCCAAACTACACGCTTAACTTTGTCAAAAGCTGCAAAAACGCCACTTTCCGCCAAAATACATTTTCCGCCAAAACATAAAGAATAGCACTTTCCCGCCAAGCGTATTTTACACGCGCAAAATCTGCTTAAGCAGTTCAAGATGAAGAACAGAACATGCAGAACGTCGATCTATGCAGCCAACTTAGACTGCATCAGTGGTCGATGACTCTTAGCGATCAAACTTAACCACGACAAACCATCTGACCTACGAAAGAAGGCCTGCAGACATCGAAGCTCCAATGCAAGCGGTATGCCTCACAAAATGCGCCGCTCAATGACCCTCCGAGAATGACGATCATCACTGTTCTCCTCGCACGGTAGCCGATCGGAACTAGTGCATGCGCCTCACAACGACCGCTCTCATCGATATTAGGAAGCATGGAGTGTGAAGTTACCAATGTATTAATCGACACCGCAGCTCAGTCGACTTTAATATTCCATTACACCCTCAATTAAAATGGAATCACCTTTCGCGGGTGTCAAACCTTCCTCACGCATGCTAACAAGCTTTAACGAATCTCTGAGGAAATGTTGGGAACAAATCTGACTCTCAGTGTTCGCTTGTGGGATCGCCAAGTCGATCAAGTTTTCTGTTATAGGGCGCGAAAACACCGTATAATGTCATTCTCGGAACATGTCTACATTCTATGAGAGAAGTATCGTCGACGTACCACCAGTGCGTTAAGTTTTCCAGACCAATGACCGGATCCGATGCTATGTTGTGACCAACAAGCAGCTCGTGATCTTCTAACGTCAATTCTATCGTCAATTCTATCACAAAAAAAATCCACAAGATCTATTCCAAAAGAGAAGAAATTATCGAGGTAGTAGTCGACAAAAACTGACCCCAACAGAGTCTATGGATAAGGCACTTAACTTTCCGATGAAATGCGGAACAAGATTATTTTGTTTCTCCGACATAATGCTTCTACCTTCTCCTGGACCACATCTGACATGAAAGGCATTGATGCCAGAGATAACCACACAATAAACTAAAATGTCGTCCCGACATTCAAGCCTACTTGACAGAATCGACACAACTTGGCCCAGAACGATCAAAGGCAGTAAATGAAAGAAGTCGATCAAAGGCAGTAAATGAATAAGTCGATCGATTGCTCAACACCGGATCTATCACAGGAGTGTGTTACCCAGAGTGGTTGGCCAACCTGGTGGTTGTTAAAACCAAGAACAGTAAATGGCGTGTCTTCGTCGACTTTACCGACTTAAACAAAGCCTGCCCAAAATATACTTTTAAGGTTATGATTTGTTTATTTTTCTAGGACTTAGTCTAGGTTTGTTACTTTAAGGTTATTGATTTTTATTTTTCTTTGTTTTTCAGGTGCATGCAAAAGAGTACCAGGAGCAACAAAGGACAAGACTTACTGTTCCCTGACCCACAACAACTCGACACACACAATCCACAAAGAAAGATGACACGCATCGATCAGCGGCATACCTTCAGCATCGACCGATACATCTTTACGGATAGCATTAACGGGCATCAGAACTCAACCATTGACTGATGCCAGATGTCTATCATCAACAGATATTGATCATATACCATCGATCAACAGCATGTCATCCGCATTGATCGACGACATCATACGAGTTCAGATGGTTGCACCTATAATTGTGGTTCAGAATGAGAATGGAGACTTGCATGACCTCAACGGTCATCGGCGTAAATGCAGCAGGTCAAAGGATAGACATTCAGGGGGCCTATAATCCCTGATACAGAATCAGAAGCTAATACCAAGCTACCAGAACTGCAGAAATTTCACAACCAACCAGGAGACATGGATCGAATTTATGTTTGACAAGATACTAAGGGAACAACAGAAGATGATGGTGGAATTTCAATGACAAGCTAGGTTTCATGTACCTACACCTAAACACAAACTACCAAATATATCCTGCATCCGCGTGGAAAAGTTGGAAGTCAGATGACGCATAAGAGTGAAACCATTACGAATACAAAGTTATGGTCAAATAAGAAGAAGAGACTGGGCAGAAGTATAACGTCAATGCTGTGATTGATGATGATTTTTGGGTTGGAGTGAGGAAAGAGAAGTTGCTAGAAGAAAGTAAATCCGAGTCCATTGATCAGGCCACAAAAGCATCGATCGACACAAGCTATTACGAATCGATCGACAGTTCATGTTAACATTGAATGGAATCAGGGATAGCTTCACGCGTCGTTCGATGCATAGGTACGCACAGATCGATCAATGGTACCTTGTGACAAAACGAATTGATAGACCAAGGTCACGAATACTACAACTCAGAGCAGAAGAGGGATCATTAGGGCCAATCATAGTCGACAAAGCTGCCAGTATCATGCTAGGAGGAGCCAATAATCATTCTAAAGAAGAAAAGTGATCCTGGTATGTTTGTGGTCTATGTCAGATCAAAATCCATGAATTTCGCGATGCCCTATGCGACACCGGATCATTAGTGAGCATCATACCCAGATCTATAAACAGAGAAGTTAAACCTCATAATAGAGGACTTCCAACGATTCGTTCATCTTTGTGGATTGCTCTAGAGTTGACTCAATACGAGGTATATGCAGGAGATGTCCCATTGCGAATTCAAGATGTTCCTAGTCGCGATAGATTTCCATGTGATGGACATCAAGCATCATTTGGAATTCTTCCTTGTTACTTGGAAGAAGCTTTCAGCCACGTAGGTTGC
>CAJHQP010005636.1:0-44461 GCA_905132765.1 Moricandia arvensis | reverse complement strand
GCTACTATAGTAGCCACTTTAGATCCTTTCTTTGGATCTACAAATCACAAATCAATAACACACTTGAAATGTCTCGACATTTGCAGATCAGTTTTAGGAATCATAGAACTTTTACCTTTGCTTGCGGGTGAAGAGAAATTGCGGCAAGACTGCATCGATATCGATTTTTGATGTACCTGTAGCAGACCCAATCTAACATATCCAAAATCTAACAGAGAAAGAAAATGATACGATGACTAGATTCTAGACGCACCTGAGCAAGGATTGATCTCATATTCGGCGGCGGCATGGTCGTGAAATTTAGGGCTCTCGCTCTTCTTCTTTTTGAGTTTTTCTTATAACAATAAATGATATAGATACATATTTCCTATCAAATTGTATTCAAAGTATGATTTATGGGCTTAAGTTTTTATACAGTTGTATTAAAATCCCGTGTTTTAAATTTATATAATGTTAGTTTTCTGAAAATTTTGCATTTTTTTTTTTACTTTTATCTTACATTTTGAAAATATTAGCAATTTATATATAATGTTTTACTTTTATTAATTTACCTTAGCTAATATTGTTTAATAGAATTTTGTTTTCTATTCTATTGCTTGAAAGTCTTTCAATTTTTAATTAATTAATAATTATCTTTGTTAGTTATTTTTATGTTAATTTTCAAGCAGTTTATTACTTTCTATGTTATAAAAAGATTCATATTAAAAAAAAAGAGATATATTTTAAAAAAAATTCAATGTATTTTTTGTCAACTAATAATCAAAAATTGTGATTTAAAAAAATATTAATTACATTTCTTAAAATTTTATTGGTTTAGAAATATAAAATTACAGAAAACTATCCATTAATAAGTAAGCTTAAATGTGTTTTATTAAAAAGCTTGAAAACTTAAAAGGGAGTATTATGCAAAGCATCAATTCATGAATTTGGTTGATGTTCACGGCATAAAACATTTCTTCAGGGTTCATTTAGAGCATTATCCATCTTCTCGATCTGCTCATACTGAAAGAAGAGCACAAGATGTTAATTCTCCATCAGCTCTTTTGGTCTTTCAAAAGCATGCATGCAAACACAAACACATGTAAATAATCATATACTAGTTCATTCTGACGTCATACCCGAAGTTTATATTCTTCCTGACATATCAGCAACTTGGGATAGTAGTTTTTATAAACCCCAAATCCAACAGAGATAACCAATCGTATACCATTCTCGACGAACCTGAGCAAAGATCCATCTCATTTTTGGTGGGGGAAATTTAGGGTTCGCTTCTCACACCGTCTCGGGCGATCTTATTATCAGGTGGGGTCGGGGATAGTCTATGGTTTATTTTATATCTTAATCTACTATTGGGCCCTAGCCCTTGCTTTCTTCACTATTATAGGCCTATTACAAGACAGGTCAAGTTACATTTGGAACCTTTGATAAATGTCCTACAACTCTTCAGTTCCATGAAAGATAAGTGTCCCTTAGAGAATAGTAATTCACAAAGCTTAGGCAGAGATTTTTTGGGGGTGTTCACTTTCAAATGTAACAGCATATAGATTTTCATCAACAACTTGATGCGGTGGGAAGGTACAACTTGAGAAAACATTCAGCATTCCCAACTACATACTCTTTGGTCCCAGAAACACACACAAGTAATTAAAATATATATTTTGACACAACGAAAGGAAAGCAAAGTGCGTTTAAGTTTTAGACAAAACCACAGACACATTATACATAGCAAAGGCCAACTACTTGCTGGATAATTTTGAAAGAATGGCCAACAACTCTTCCCTTTCCTTGAAGTATTCCTCAGCCTCTCTCAGATCCTGTCAACACACCAGAAGAGTTTAGATATTATTATAGCAATTATGGTCACATCAAGTGTGCTTCTTTTGATTTCATTTTTATACCTCTTGCAGCCGCTTCTCATATAACTTATCAAGATCACCAAATACATAATGGCCTTGATACAATCACACCCACAACAACAACAAAAAAAGAAAAGAAAAAAAGGTATCAAAAGCTGATTTAAGACAATAAAAAAATCTATGTCCCTCTCCCTTTCTACACGTACCAATGAGATATCCGGAAGCAAATCCTACGGTTCGAGTTACAATAAAATGCGCTATAGCTCTGTTCTTCGACTCTACAATCACAAAATTATTGAACCAAATCACATTTTTTTTTTCTTTCAAACAAAACAAAAGGTCTTGAATTTGGTACTACTTTTACCTTTGAAGTTGGTTGGAGATGAAGAGAATTTGCGGCTACGCCCCATCGATACCGATTTTTGATACACCTGTCGAGACCCAACCGGACAAACAAAATTTTTAGAGATAACTCAATCGAACAGAGAACAAAGATGGTCGGATTCTCGACGCACCTGAGCAAAGATCCATCTCATTTTCTGCGACATGATCGGTGAAATTTAGGGTTCTGCTGGTAAATTAAGTGTGTATTAAATGTAGTGTTATGAGTTATGAGATTTAGTAAAATCTTATAGTCCATTGATGACAGCATGTAGGTAATCATTTCTCTATGAATTATTTCTAACATTTTAGTTTAACTGGCGTTGAGTTTACCTTAAACATATGATATTAATTTTTTTTTCCCTTGATACAGACAAATCAAATTCAGAGGCAATGCATATTATTACAAGCTGATAACATACCTACTACCTAAAAGACATAGTGTAGATCCATATTTATATCGATGAATGCACAAGAACGGAGACAAATCATTCCAAATAAAGTTTCAAAACCAATATCCAACAACTTATTAAGTTGTATGGGAAATTATTGAGAACCAAAACAAAAAAACAGAGGATCTCTAGTTATCTTCTTGTAGAAGGATAAAGCGTAAACGACACACACTTATTTTACCAGCGATGATTGGGAGTGAATTATATAAGACTACAGTAAAACATAACTCAAGAATAATGGAAATCCATCGCCACCTTTGTTCTGCTCTCTCCCCCCATGGGACCGTTAATTCAGAGCGTTAGCTTAGTAACGGTTCCAGTATGTTCTGCGTCTGAACTTGTTGTAGTCTGGCAAATCTTGGATCGGTCCAATGGCTGAGATTGCAATATCCTGTGCATTATCCCAAAAACATTCCCCTTTTATTACCCTTTAAAGAGTTTTCAACTCTGATAAACAGGGCGACAAGAGAGTATACTTACCTTGTCATAGATATACTTGTTGGCAACACGTTTAACGGTGCTGGCATCAACGGCATCGATCCTAGCAAATAGTTCAGCGGTTGGGATTCTTCTCCCATAGGTCAGCAGCTACAAATATCACAAGTAGTCTCGGGTTGTTATCTTTTGACCAACGCACATACTGTATTTTATAATCTTTTTATAAAGATGCTTAGATGATTGATCATACCTGACGACCAATATCTTCAGCAATTGGGCTAGTTCCATCCATGTGAAGCAAAAGCGATGATTTCAACTGAAAATTTAATATCAGTTAAAATTTCCTACAAACAAGTGAGCAAGAAGCTGAAACTTGAGAAAGAGATGGAAAAACAGTTGTGTGTTAGTAAACCTGATTCCGGGCACGTGTCACATCAGCGTCTGAAACTCGGTACGCTAACTTGGT
Source organism: Moricandia arvensis (assembly GCA_905132765.1). Lineage (NCBI taxonomy): Eukaryota > Viridiplantae > Streptophyta > Magnoliopsida > Brassicales > Brassicaceae > Moricandia > Moricandia arvensis. Next base: position 40,868 of record CAJHQP010005636.1, on the reverse strand, counting down.
TACCTCATGCATAATGGCATATGATAAATCATCTAAGCAATCAGCCTGCAAAATGTAACTTGCAATATGTTAAAAGAGATGAAATAAGAGGAAACTGCTTATACCATAAAAATTAACAAAGAGATAACAGCTAAGCTATGCCATTCTGTTCGGCTGACCTTAGCAACTGCGTAAACACCGAACAGTCCAGTATCCTTGTAGTTGGTGTTGAATGCCATTATGCTTTCGGCAATTTCATTAATGGCAACCCTCTGGGTCAAGTCAGAGCTGCGCACAGACAGAGTTAATTTTCCTCAACATATAGCAAAAAGAAAACTTTATCGTTGCGTTCATGTCAAGCAATATAATCAGAAACCCAAATCTCACCCCATGTGTTTGCCACCACCTACATTCTTGTTCCATGAACCCAACATGGTTTGCATAACCATAAGAGCAACAGAATCTGGATCTGTCCAAGATGCCCCTTCAAAGGCAACAGCAAATTGTGCAAGGGGCATGTCGTCATCAATCATTCGAACCTTACAAGTTTTCAATTGACTAGAAATTTAGAAAGAAGAAATACAGAACGTCAAAAAAATTATGCAGCAAACAAAAATAAAGGTTAGGTCTTAACCTCGGAACCAGTAAAACTGGCAGGTTCTTTGGCGACTAGTTGAGTAGTAGATGTTGGATCAGATGACAACTTGTTAAATAGCTTCTTCACTTGCTCAACAACTTCCTCATGCTTGACAGCTCCTGCCGCAGCGATCACCTGAAAATATACTCGCATGAGCCAACATAAGAATTCAATAACTGATTGAAGAAAATGTTAATACCATCCTGGAAGCAGTGTAGTGAGTCTTAATGTAATTCTGAAGATCATCTCTGGTGATAGACTTGACATTCTGAGCAGATCCCAGAATAGTTCTTCCAAGAGGTGTGTATTGGAAAGCAGTAGCATGTAAATGGTCAAGAACAACTTCATCGGTTTGGCCTTCCACCTACCCGAAAAAACAAAGTTGCAAATAAAATACAGCTTAACAGAGTGAACAAACAGCAAAACCATAGCGCATAACAGTAATAAAAGACGCAAATATCTCCTAAATAATTAAAATACAAACAAAATAGTTAGCCAACATATGATTATTCCATAAATTAATAAGTGAAGAACCAGATACATATAAGAAACGAAAGGCTCATCATGACTCGACATATCTAACCTAAATTTTAACATCTATATGGAAAGTATATAGAACAGAACAAAATGTACAGAGAACAGACCACAAAGTTCGAATTTTTAAGACGAAACAGAGTAAAGAAACAGACACATAAACGAAAGACTCACAACTACTCAAACACACATAAACTATGATGTAACATCTGACTTAGAAAGTATCCAAAACAGAACAGAACATAAAGTTTGAGTTTTTAAGAAGACAGAGTAACGAGCCGATACCTCTTGCATTTCCCTGAGGATGACATCACGCTCTCTGTTAATCCTCTGCTCCTCGAACTTAGAGTTCTGCAAGATATCAGCCAAGACATCCAAAGCCTGGTTCACATCAGAATCCATCACCTTGGCATAGTAAGTAGTCTGTTCCCTCGACGTATACGCATTCAAATGACCACCAATGTCTTCGATCTCTTCCTCCAACGCTCTCACCGAACGTCTCTCCGTGCCTTTGAATATCATATGCTCCAGAAAATGAGCAGTCCCGTTCGTCTCATCGGACTCGAACCTGGATCCAGCGTCGATCCAGACCCCGACGGTGGCGGTCCTCGCGGAGAGGTTTGATTCGGTAGCGACTCGTAGACCGTTGGGTAAGGTGGTGACACGTGTCTCCGGGGCAGATAAGATGTGGTTGTGTGAGGCGAGGACAGGGTGGGGAGATGCGTATTTGAGGAATCTCTGATCTGGATTCTCAAGCTTCTTGAGCTTCTCTTTGGTGATCTCGGCGGCGTGATCGTAGGGCATGAGAATCGGCGTCGGCGGGGCGGGGGAGTGAGTCGTCGGAGAAGCCGAATCGAGAGCTGAAACGGAAGAGGAAGCTCGTACCGATTGGTTCAGGGCAAGACGCCTCTGAGATCGGAGAGCTGAGGTCAATAGATTCTTCATCGTCATTAGCTCTGATGGAGGCCACTCCCTCTCTCTCTCTCTCTCTTTCTCTAGGGTTTGATGTTTTTTTTTTTTACTTTGTCAAAAAAAAAATGGAAGAGACGACTCGAGATGCGAACTACTCGCCAGTGGTTATGTGATGATAAAACGCGAACGTTTCTCCGATAGCTTATAGACGACGTCGTTTTATAATAATAAGGCCCAATTAAGAACGTTGGCCCATTATTGTACTTGTCATTTGAGCTAATAAGGCCGTATGAAGAAGAACTTTGGCCCATTTTGTCTCTCCGGATTGGGAGAAAACCCTAAGCAAAATGTAATGAGCACATATATATAGACATTGTTGTTGGAGATTGAAATTCCTAGCCTTTGTGAGAGATTCAGCTGCCTTTGATCCTTGCCTTCTGTGTGCTTAAGCAATGGCAACAGGTAAAACAGTGAAAGACGTGTCTCCACATGACTTTGTGAAGGCTTACGCTTCTCATCTCAAGCGATCTGGCAAGGTTAGTGCTCTTCTTTCGTGTTTTAGCTGGATCTTACAGTCTACTTAAGTTACAAAGACATTTTTTTTGTTGTTGTTTTATCGAAATTATTATCTTTAGCCGATAATAATCAAAAGCTTTAGCTTTCATTCTTAATTCATAATATGATGTCCTTGTTTTTAGCTGGTCACCTTCATTACTAGTTGTTTGCTCTTAGAACCATAACATAATTGTATTTTGTTTGTTTCAGATCGAGCTTCCCCCATGGACAGACATTGTGAAGACCGGTAAGCTGAAGGAGCTAGCCCCATATGATCCAGATTGGTACTACATCAGAGCTGGTAAGCCCTCTCCTTCCCCCCCTAGTCTCAGCTTTATTTCTCAACTCATACAAAGTTTTTAAGACTATCCTTTTATTGTGCAGCATCAATGGCAAGGAAGGTGTACCTGAGGGGAGGTCTTGGTGTTGGAGCTTTCCGTAGAATCTATGGTGGAAGCAAGAGAAACGGAAGTCGCCCACCACACTTCTGCAAAAGCAGCGGTGGCATTGCCCGTCACATTCTCCAGCAGTTGGAGACTATGAACATTGTTGAGATTGACACCAAAGGGTAATTGTTTCTATTTCTTCAATTTAGAACCCATCTCTTTATATCCTTCTTTGAGCTTGACGCTGATGGTTGCAAACTGTTGTTTTGTTTGTCTTCTTCAGAGGAAGAAGAATCACTTCCAGTGGGCAAAGGGATTTGGACCAGGTTGCTGGACGTATTGCAGTTGAGATCTAAATGTTGTTTTGAGTTGTTCTACTACATTTGAAACCAATGTGCTCTTGTTAGTGTTTAATCTTTTTCCTCTTATCAATATCATTGCAGAAGACTTCTCCCATAATGCTCATAAAACTTTTTTTTGTTCTAGTCTTTGAACCTTCAAATCTCAAGTATCATCGTATAAGATGAAAAAAAATATATGATGTTCAGGTAATAGATTCTTCTTCTTGATATATTCTTTGATTAGGATATCAGAGCAAGACCAACATAGAAAATGCATAGAAAGTTGCAGTTATTCACTACAATGGCCAATCAAAGCCGTGGCTAGAGATGGGTTTTGAGCAATCATGGACAAAAAGATGTTTTAACTTATACCAGTGATGAAACCGAGCTGCATGAGAAGAGATAGAACAGAAAGTGAACTTTTTGAAATATGTTTAACTAGCTGTTATATTTGCTCCACAGGTTACATTTTTTACTATCTGATTTCATTAGTTTTCTACTAAGTAGTGATAAGAAAATTATTATAGCTTAGCTTTGTTAAGGTCCATGTTTGACCAAATCTCTCTGGTTGGAGATAAGAGAATGACGACAGTTATTTTATACGATGATGACTTGCAAAAAAAATGAAACATGGTTGGCATGAATACCTGATTTTAATAGTTGTGATTAATATTATTATTGGTTCCTCACTATAAGCTTTCACATGCAAGCAAAAAGAGTGGGCTTATCTTCTTCTTCTTCTTTAGTTTGTGATTCCAATAAGGGATATCGCCTGGTTTACGTAAGAGAGAGATGAGGCAGGTCCAAAGGCGCCTAGATGGGAAGAATATGAGATAAATATGGAAAACTTTGACCCGCCCTTTCTTTTGATTCAATACATTACACTCTCTTCATCTCTTCTTCTCTCTGATGCGTGTTCTTGTTTGATTCATCTGATCAGATCAGATCATTCACAGAGAGCCACAGTAAGCAGCATAGTCCCCTTCAGAGCTTTTGCAAAGGATCTGATTCTTATTTATTGATCTTTTAACATTTCATTTTGATGATATATATATACATGTGTGTATTCTGTTAAAATCCTCTGTTGCATGCGATCCATTTATGAATCAAGAATTCTCTTAAAGAAGATTTATCTAACCAAACCACTTATTCTTCTTCAGGTTTCTTCCCAGTCACTTATTGAAGAGAAGAGTAAAGAGCAAAGAATACATTGACAAAACTTCCAAGTCTTTTTTTTTATTATTCTTTTTTGCAATATATAGAAAATGGCAGTAGAAGTTCATGATCAGCTAGAGATCAAGTTTCGCTTAAACGACGGTTCTGATATCGGTCCTAAAGCATTTCCCGATGCTACCACTGTTGCCGCATTGAAGGAGACTGTCATCTCTCATTGGCCAAGAGGTCTGTTTTTATAACTTTAAATGCTTCCTCTCATTATCCTCATGCACTGTGTTTTGAGATCGTGAAGGCTTTGAATTGTTTTGGAACAATGCTTGTGTTTTGATTCATATGAGAATCATGCCCCCTATATGCTAAAGAAATTATTTAACCAAAGATTCCTGAATTGCTAGAAAATGATCACTGTAGGATATTTTTTCTTTTTAATAAGTTTGCTGAGGAATCAATGATTCTATGTTCTTGTCACAAATAAGAATGTTGTGTTCAACAACTCTCTATTACTGATCAAATCTACTTGTCTTTTGTTCTGTATGTGCGCTAGATAAGGAAAATGGACCGAGGACAGTGAAAGAGGTTACGTTGATAAGCGCAGGCAAAGTTTTGGACAGCAACAAAACTGTTAAAGACTACCGAAGCCCTGTCGTAGACGCTGTCACCACAATGCATGTCATCATCCAACCTCTTGTTTCTCAAAAAGGTACCCCCCTATAAAGAGAACACAGCCTCTACTTAAGCTTCAAACTCTGTTCTCGACTTGACATTGTTTCTTTTAATTATGTTTGGGAACAGTAAAGAAGCCTAAAGATGGTGATCATAAGATGAACAAGTGTGTCTGCTCAATCATGTAATAGAAACGCAAGTTATCTCAGACAGATTTGTGGTTGAATATAGATTGTTTACTGAACGTTAAAGTATAAATCCAAATCTCTTTTCTAGCTTGTTGCAAGAATCACGTTACATGTAGTAGTGATTCACAACTTGTTGAAGCGACAAGTAAAATTACAAGACCGGATCGTTTCTATATTCTTTATATGACTATTTAACGATGAACACTGTTTTGTTGGGCCATCATCTTCGTTTTCTACCAGAGACGGTCTTTTTCACAGCACCAACAGAGACAAGGAACTGATCAAGAGAGGAGAGAGTCCTCATATCATCTGGAGGAAAATAGCTTGCTGCTTTACCCATTAGCGAAGTGAAGAGAATAGAGAGGGAAGGAGGACGGTTTACATATCTTTCACCTAGAAGATCATCAAGAAACCCAAACGCAGCTAGAAACTCTGATCTTCCTGCGTTAATCGGAGCCTCGAAATGAGCTGGTATTATCCTCTTGAATCTCCAGTCACGTGCTATCTCATCAATCCAGTCCCTTACCTTCTCAGGGACTTTGCTAAAGACCAGAGTCTTAACAATGGGAGAAACGATCAGCTTCTGTGACATTTGTGCAAAGCTTGCGTTTGGTTCCAAGAGATTAGATGGGCCAAGAAACAGGATCTGCAGCACCATTCTTTCCCATCCTAGCAAGTTAAGTTAACAGAGACCACTTTGAGATACTTTTATAAGACAAGAGAAATTTGAATTCAAGAAGTTGCTGACTGACCTTTTTGGCGGGTGTTTGGGTTATCAACGACAGGGTCATTAGGTACTTGTTTTCCTTTGCTAAGTATCTTCACAGCCAGACCGTTCTTAGCCGAGGCCAGTAAAGATTCACTGCTGATACTCGATGGCGGCTTCCGTGGGACGAAGATCACAGCATCAGTGACTAATAGAGTTCTTGAACGCTTATGGTAGAACGCTACTTCCACATACGGTCCAATTCCTGTGTATAACATTATCCCCATATGATGTTTGAATCTTTTCAACCAGACAAGATTCAAATACATACCAACTTCAGGAGAGCTAAGGACTTTCTGCTCGATCTCAGCAGCCCATGGGGTGGATAAGTCTCCATCTTTAATGGTTTTGGCGCGAAAGATACCGAAAAACTCGAGTGGTAAGTTCAGTGGCCAGCTCCATTGTCTTGGCGCCACCCATACTTGTGCCTTTGGGAACTTTCTAGAGAAGGGACCGACGAAAATCTTGTGCTCATAAGCAAAAGTTGGCAGGACAATGTGCTCGACCGGAGCTCCCAACTCTTCAATAAGCTGCCTCAAGTAAAAAAGAACCCAATAGAGTTCAGACATGGTTTGTTATCAAATGATACTTTTTATCATTTCAAAAGAGGAACCTGGATACACTCTTTGGTGGGAGCAATGGGAGCATGAACCCATAAACCACCGGATTTGAGTTTGATGACAGTCATTCTTATATTGGTGGAGACACTGCTGAAACCTAAAGCTTGTTCTTGTTCAAACATCCATATCCAACCTTTAACCGCCTGCATACAAACAAGTAAAGGTATGTGAAAATTTAAGTCACTATAATGAATTTCTCAACGAGTTCAAAAGCCAAACCTCGGCTCTGATGGTGCGCCGGTTAAGGAAAGGACCAAGAGGAAATGGAAATCCTGTGAAGTTTATGTAAAACTGTTTGCTTCGATCATCTGTAACAACGGTCTTGCTCGTCGAAGCAGCAGAAACCATAACCGGACCTTTAGTTTTCCGGTTTACGGACATGGGTCGACAGAGCTTTAAGGACACACCGAGAAAGCTAGAGTTTTGATCCAATAAAAGTTTGGGTTTCGGGAGATGAACGGCCATGGCCGCTGCAGCCATTTCGTCTTGCCTTCCCTTCTTCTTCTTCTTCTTCTTCTTCTTCTTCCCTTCTTCTTCTCAGTTGGATGCTCTGTTTCTATTGTTCAGCAGCTAACGGAACTAGAAGCTGTTATGAGAACACGTGGATGTGTGTAATGGTCCAATGGATAGTCGTTCCAACGTGGATTTTATGACTGATATATCGTGTGGACATAAATCAATGTAGTAACATACACTACAAGAACTTAAATCCCTCAACGGATACAAACAGGCCTATCTCATCATATTTATTGGGTGAAATGATTTTGATGTTTGAGCCCATCCCATCATATTTATGGACTTTGGGCAAAATTCTAATCTCAGAACAATTAAAAAGAAATTGTAAAAAGGGCCCTAATTTTACAAATATATCTTAACCAAAAATTGGAAGTTGTTCAAGAAAAAAAAAACAAAAAATGGAAAAGAAGTATTAGTTCTAGTGCCAAATGCACCTCTTCAATTTGGCAAGAGCCGGGTCTGGATACAAATATATCGTTATTTATTTACTTTAAGTACAGTAAAGAGCTAATATAAAGCTCATTTCATTTTATAACTTATGCACATAATTGTTATTTTTATGTTTAATTCAGAGGATGTAGTCATTTTATAGAAGGAATTTAATCTGTGGACCCTTAATATTTGAAAGAAGAAAATGGAAATAAATTCGCGCCAAAAAGGTAAGAGCACCATCAACGCAGTATCTTAAACGCGTTTTTTAAGGTAACTGTGATTAAAAAAAAAGAAAAAAAAGAAATAAACACAAGACACGTCTCTTAATTAAGGCCAACAAGAAACGTTTCTTGCTTGACAGGTGTCACAATATCAATGGACAGAAGAGAAACGTCTTCTTTCTTTCGATCTTTTCTCTCTCTCTCTCTCTCAACCAAACGACGATCTCTCTGCCTCTTCTGATGTCGAACGAAAACGAACCAGCGAAGACTCTTCTGCCTTACTTGCAACGCGCCGATGAGTTGCAGAAACATGAACCGCTTGTTGCTTACTACTGTAAGTTTGTGTTGTTGTCTTGTCTCTTTTTTCGAATAAAAAACCTAGATGATTGGGTTTGAGAGTTGATTTGATCGTGTCCAGTTATTGAGTCTTTGAAAACTGATGATTGATTGATTAGGTCGGCTATACGCCATGGAACGAGGATTGAAGATTCCTCAGAGCAAGAGAACTAAGACCACCAATTCGATCCTCATGTCCCTCATTAATCAGCTTGAAAAGGTTTCACCTTTAATTATCTACCTTGGCTCTAATTAATTAAATCTGTTTGACTTTGATTAATATATTTTGTCACAAAGCTGGATAGTGTATTTTGGGAAGGTAAACCTTTTAAATCTGAACTTAGTGGCTTCATGTGATTGAGGAACACACATGTGAAGCAAGAACACATATACATTGCAACGATACTCACACTTGGGGACTTTCTCTCGCTTGTTCCTATGGCATGTTAGCTATGCTCTACTAGTTTTTTGCATGTTGATGGTGAACTTGGTCATTCTTGATTTCAGTGTTTTCAATCCTGAATTTATTGTCTTCAATTGCTCTCATGTGTGTTATTTAGCCATATGTAACATCTATGATCATCTTGTGACAAATGTCACCAGACTAGTTCTAGTTTCTTACTGCGATGTTTTTCTGTAACTCCAGGATAAGAAATCATTGACTCTGTCCCTAGATGACAATATGCATGTGGAGGGGTTTGCACTGAATGTCTTTGCAAAGGCAGACAAGCATGATCATGCAGGAAGAGCAGACTTGTAAGTCTACTTTTTTTTTCTTATGTCTTATTATCATATTGAATGACATTTGACACTAGGAAGTTTCTTGTCTGTTAATTTAATGAGTATCAGCATGAGCACTAGTTTGTCCACCATCAGCACTAGCTCAATAAGTTTGAATTATCTTGTTTATGCAGATTCATTCTATGTCTAGTATTGTTATTGCTAATACTGAAAGAGCATATATTGTTATTGCCAATATTGAAAGTCAAAGATTTGAAGGTAATGAATCTGATAGTTTTTGATGGGACATGATCCAAGGCAAGGAGAATGTACCTTGAGAACCCGTGGCTGAAGCTTTTGTGTAGCCATGTGAAGCTGGAAATTGAATGTGCAAGTTTGTATAGAGAAGTTAGGAGGCAGCCAAGAGAGGGGTGTTTGTCGACAATAAAGAGTATTGTATACGCGATGAAGGAGATGGGTGAAGATTCTGAAAGTTTGGATAATATGTTGGATGTTTTTGAATCCATGGTTTGAGATCAAAGAAGATGTAAAGATGAAAACTTTGGAATTTTTTTTTTTTAAGAACCTTTAGTTAAGAGACTAGCATTGGAGTACATAAATGTTGAAATCTCTTAACTAAGTCTCTTAACTCACATTTACTAATTAAAAAGTAAATAAGAAACCCTCAAGGGATCTATGGGTTAATGATAGCTCTAAGAATATAATTACAAAACAGAAATTATGTAATATTAATGCCAGCAATTAAAAAAAAACTAATTATTGCCTTAGAGCATGTCCATCAAGGGGCTCTTAAGGGGTTCTTAACCCAAAAAGGTGGTGGGTCCCACCACTTTTTTTAAGAACCCGTCTCTAAAAACCCTTAGTTTAGAACCGTCTCTTGCACTGTTTCGTGGACCCCACTGTCACGTGGCGGTCCACGATTGGTTTATTTTTTTTTTAATTTTTTTTTTTTAAATCAGAAAAAGTAAAAAAAAAAAAAATTAAGAACCCCATAGAGGTTCTTATGGATGGAGATGGTCTAAGGTACATAACGCGTACCATTAATTAACGTGTACTTGATCGTCAACATCGAGGTTGATTAAAGTATTAATAAGATTCCAAGTTTTAGTTGAAGAAATTACGGATCTGGAGAGATCTTTTCCCCGTAAAACGAGAAATTTTATGTCTGATTTGACTTGGAAACAGCTCCACTTAATAATATTCACTCATTCATAAAAAACTCTGCTGTTTCTTGATAGATATTAAATAGTCAGAAAGCACTGTGTTAGTTTTTTCTTTCTAGAGTGATCGATGGCTAGACTTGCGTTGATGGCTGCGGCAGTGGTTCTTGCCTTTCTTGCGCTGGCGCCGGTGACTGAAGTGGCGGCGAAGAGATGGATGGTGGGTGATAGCAAGTTCTGGAATCCCAATATCAACTATACCATTTGGGCTCAGGACAAACATTTCTACCTCGACGATTGGCTCTGTATTATTCTCTCTCACTCTCTATCAACATTAATACTTGTTACACTCTAGATTATATGATTTAGATCTGATATGAAATGGGTAGCTTACACTATGTTAATACATTTGTTAAAAACTTTGTAAGATCTTGACTTATATAGTTTTTATTTGGTTTCTTGGTCGCTTGTCTCAGATTTTGTGTACGAGAGACACCAATACAACGTTATAGAAGTGAACGAGACCAACTACATAAGTTGCAATGCGGAGAACCCGATCGCTAATTGGAGCCGTGGAGCTGGAAGGGACCTTGTTCATCTCAATGTGACTAGACATTACTATCTCATTAGCGGTAGTGGTGGTGGATGTTACGGCGGTATGAAGCTTGATGTTTTAGTTGAGAAACCGCCTCCTCCACCAACCGCAGCACCTATCAAAAGCAGTGCAACAAGAGCATTCGCCTTCTCGGGTTTTGCATTTCAGTTTGTCGTTCCGGTAGCTGTTTTTACAGCTACCGGAACAATGTGGGACGCGGTACTGCGGTTTTGGTAACGAGTCTTGACTTCTTTTTGTGAGAAAAAGCGATTGCTTAGATTCTTTAGCAAAGTGAAACTCCTCCGAAGCTTTTAGTGTCCATTACTCTCTATTATGTTGGTTTCTTGGATCCTCAGTCATTCGTTGTGTGTGTGTGCCTTGGGAGATTGTTCATTCTTTGCTTTTGTTGGTGGGAAATCAATTGTTGAAACTTGAAAGATAAAGTGTAATTTGCTTCATATGAAAAAATATTGGGATAATGATGTTGCCAGTGGTGGTTTAATGTTATACATTGCTCTAAGCCAATTTCAAAATTATGCATTTATACATAGTTAATCTAAAACTATAAAAATACAAAATAAATTTCTTACATAAACAAATCATTGCCGATTATGGGAGTAATTGGTTGGGTTGTAACTAGAGATTTTAGTTTTCTATTTAATTTTTATTTACAATCATATAAATCATCAATTAAATTTTAAGTAGTTTTCAAAGTGTCAAAAAATAAAAAAATAGTTATAAAAACCTTATTTTTTAAAACAAAAATATATTGATGTAAGGATATCTTTCTTTTTAATATTTTTTTCATTTAACTTCTACAATTACGTTAGTTACGGCTATATCAAAAAATTCTACATACTAAATTATACAGTAAAATTTTTACACTATAATTCAACCAATCGCCCTTGTATCTAAATGCACAGTTGTTTAAAAAAAAAACTCAACGGTTTAAATTTTGGTTTCTTTGTTTTTAAATGTATAGATCGATATATAAATCTATTGTCAAATTACAAAGACAATATAGTAAAGATAATTAAGAAGATTTTATTTCTCTTTCTCTTCCAATTTTTAAGGAGGATTGTCTAATTCTCCGCAATTATCTCCCTCTATTTTACATCGAAACCTATTTTCCTTTTTTTTTGAACAAAACCTAATTTCCTTTCAGTTTTTTGTTTTTTTTTCTCAAACTTTTTTTCATTTCTTTTTTGGTCTAATGCGGGGATTGTCCTCCCTGCGTTGGACCCGTTACCCGATTCGGGTCCATACTCACGCCGCCCGGAAACTCTCCTTTGATAATTAGCTTTCATTATTATTATGGGTTGCTTCCACTCCAAGCATTCTTCTCCCGCGGGTCCTCCACGCCATCTCCGCCGCCGTTTAGACACCGCTGTCCACCGGAGTCATCCCCAAAACAACCACAAACCTCATGTTCGTCCCAGCCCGCCACCTCACCGCCGTGTCGTTAACTCATCTCCAAAAAAACATCGCAATAAAGACGATGATGCTCAAAGATCGAGAACGACCGGAGTTAGCCTGAGATCGGGATTGACGCATGGCAATGCAGAGGCTGAGCAGGAGGCAGCTGGTTGGCCTTCATGGCTCAGCTCCGCTGCACCGGAGGCCGTTCATGGATGGAGCCCATTACGCGCGGAGGACTTCGAAAAACGAGAGAAGGTAAAAAAAACAAAACCCTAAATCTCTAAAACATGCCTTGTAATACAAGAAACAGCCCTATCTATGATGTCAACAATTAATTTCTACCATTTTTTTTGCTCCATGAAATATTAGATTGGGCAAGGGACGTATAGCAACGTGTTCCGGGCTTGTGAGGTATCGACGGGACGAGTCATGGCTCTAAAGAAAATAAGGGTTCAAAATTTTGAAACAGAGAACATAAGATTTATAGCGAGAGAAATCATGATCTTGAGAAGATTAGATCATCCAAACATCATGAAACTCGAAGGTATCATCGCCTCACGTAATTCAAACAGCATGTACTTTGTGTTCGATTACATGGAACACGATCTCGAAGGCTTATGTTCATCTCCTGACATCAAATTCACCGAGGCACAGGTAAGAAAGAAACGCATTAACGTCTGGTGCAAGTAACTCTGTTTTGTTTTACTGATAACCCTAATTTCCTTTTATAGATCAAATGCTACATGCAGCAGCTTCTATTGGGAGTAGAACATTGTCATCTACGAGGGATCATGCACAGAGACATTAAAGCAGCAAACATTCTGGTGAACAACAAAGGAGTTTTGAAGCTAGCTGATTTTGGACTAGCCAACATTGTAACACCAAGAAACAAGAATCAGTTAACAAGTCGGGTGGTGACGCTATGGTACCGTGCACCTGAACTTCTAATGGGTTCCACGAGTTATACTGTATCGATCGATCTTTGGAGCGTGGGATGTGTTTTCGCTGAGATTCTTACAGGAAAACCACTTCTTAAAGGTAGAACAGAGGTGAGAAAGGGACCAAAACTAAATATATAGAAATTACTCATTACATATAGAGATAATGTTTTTGTTTGTAGATTGAACAGCTTCACAAGATTTATAAACTCTGTGGACCACCAGATGAAGAATTTTGGGAAAAGAACAATAAGCTACATTCTCAAACTAAGATGTTTAGACCACAACATCAATATGAAGGTTGTCTGAGAGAGAGTTTTGAGGAGTTTCAGAAAACAGCAATTCATCTTCTGGAGAACCTATTATCTATTAATCCTGAGAAACGAGGAACTGCCTCTTCTGCTCTCATGTCAGAGGTGCCAAAACAAAAAAAATAACCCTAAAATATCGAATCATTCATACATACATGTATATAATTTAAGCTGACAATGTTCTGTTATTACAGTACTTTAACACAAAGCCTTATGCTTGTGATCCATCAACATTACCTAAGTACCCTCCTAACAAAGAAATGGATGCTAAGTACCGTGAAGAACTTCAACGAAGGTTTCAATCAATCGATTTTCGTAAGATTTCGTGTTGAGAGAACATTTAAAATATTTGTTTTGCAGGAGAAGAGTTGGTGTAAGGAAAAGAGATAACTTGGCGCACAAGAAATCACGTAGAACAGTCAAAGAGCCTACTAATCTTAACAAGTTACCAACCCAACAACAGGTATGTATCGAAGCTGGAAATTAGACCGGAATAAACCGATGCTCCATAACCCCGGTTCTTTATTCGTAACTTGGTTCATTGTTTTCGCAGGAAGCAAAGAAGGAAGCCGAGACAGAAATCATTGTCCAGACACCATCGGAGACATCTCAAGCGACGACTCGAAGTGAGTTTCCGTACACCGGTTTATCTCAAACCACGGCGCCGGCAAGCGGGTTTGCATGGGCTGGGACGAAGAAAAGGAAAGAAAACGACGCAGCTTCAACGCTGACTTACAACCAGCCTGCAGGATCTGCGAGTCATGTCAGTGGTATGAGCATGGCATTTGCCAAGAACACTTTTGGGTTAACAATAAATGAAGACAAACCGAGCTTTCTTAGGCCGCACGCTTCTCTAGACTCCTCTGACGTGTTCCCTGGCGTGCATCACAAGAATGCTGGGGCGAATCCGAAGATTTTTCAAACTAATGGGATGAATGAGATACTACGGAGGACTGAAAGTGATGCCAGCGTCGATGTTCTAAGACCACCGAGAATAGAAAGAGGTTAAAAAGGGAGAATATTCATCTGTATTACTTTTAGCAAATGTCATACATATATATCTTCACTTGGCATCATCATTTGTAGTCCATAAAATCTAAAAATTTGTCAAAAACAAACCAAGACGGTGGTCTAAAACGTTCATTTGCATATGCATGCACGTTTACACATAAACACATATCATGTTCGGTGGTCACCCATGTTTGACGATGAAACAGTGGTTCAACGTGCACTCGTCTTTGATTTGAGCATCGATGGTTTCAGCAAGTGTACAAATGGCTACACATATCTATGTAAATCGAGAAACTTAAAGATACAAATTATGTACATAGCTGCTCCTGGTTATTTCTTTTACTCGAGTTACATTTTTTAAATTAAACGAGGTACTTTAAAGGAGTCCAAAAAACCAAAAACAAAAAAAGGAACTGAAAGAAGTTAACTGTTATTCTGTTAACGTCTTAAGTGAATATATCTTAGGAGGAGAAACAAAGGGAAGTGGGAATTATTCTTGGAGCGGTCCGGGTTGGTTATTCAGAGGACTCGGAGCTGAGCAAGAAAAGCAGCACATAGATCCAAGAACAGGAACTGAGGACCATGTACCCTCTGCAGATCCAGCAGATACTTGTCGTCCCGTGTTTTATACAACTGATTCCACCGTCAACAACAAAACATCATCATCAAGCCCCCAGAGATATGAATGTGTTCTTATCAAGAAGTGCCCAAATGGAGAAGAGGATTTACCTGAATCTCAAACTTGATAACATTAGGAGACTTAACAGCTGCGTCGTTCTCTACTATACTGGAGTCATCTCCAAAGTAGTTGTTATCTTGCATCGAGTTACTCAGCATTCCATCTGAGTTGTTAGGAACCCATCTGCACTTCATGTTGTACGGCCCTATCTTCTTCCAACACACACTCAGATCTTGCAGGGCTTTCAGGACCTCTGTCATTATTTCACGTGGATGAGCCCTAGACTGTTGAATTCAGTGTTTAATTATCAATAAGATAGATAGTGAAAGCTTGAAATCATTATAAAGCATAAATTAAGAGAAAAAAGGGATCAAGACCTGAAGTCCAAGAGCCCATTTCCTCTCAGCAGGATATTGAGATCTCAAACCAACTCCTTGGAATTCCATCAGTCCTGGAAGCCGAGGTGAAGCTACGCTTTCTGCTGGATGCATACGTGGAGTACCTTCCTGATTATATTAAACATTCAATGTATTACTTCAAAGATCTCTTGCTACAGTCAAAAAAAAGGAAAACAAGACCCACCATAGTCTCTTGAAACTCGGCTCCGAGATAACCAGCAGAGGCACGGAACCGGTTGTCCAATATCAGATAGTATGTCACAGTGCCCTGTTAAACAGCAGTCCACAACAATTCAATATTTTAAACAAGATTGAAATTTTTTGACCTTTCAATAAAAAGGAGAAATAGCAAATGGATAAGAGAGAGAGAGAGACAAAGAGAAACCCATACATCATTTTGGGTCCGGTTGCGTAGAGACTCAATGAGGAGGTTTCTGTCAAATCCCATATTGATAACTTCTTGGAGAATCTCCTCGTCAATCTACAAATGAAACCAGGGGTATTAAGCTATTAATGAAAAGGGGGAATAGAGACACTCTCTGATGAAAATAAGAGTAGATACGTTAGGTTCACCTTTTTGGCCTGCTGCACCGTATCTGGAGGAGGAACAGCTAAATACCTCGGAAGATGAGCTTGGAACCAATGATGTTGCCGTATCTCAGGAATGGTTACTCTTTTCATGGGGTCGACCACGAGCATCCTGGGGATCAAATCTCTAGCACCAGCAGATAAATGGCTCGGTAGTGTATATATCCCTCCCTGAAGGAGCAAACGAGAAAAATGTAACTTCAAGAACCCAAATTTATGCATTATTACTTCAAAGATGTTAGGCAACAAAAGATATGGAAAATAACAAAAAGATCAAAGTAACAGAACGTCTTTTGAGAGTACCTTTATCTTCTTAAAAAGGTTGGGAATGTTCTCATCATCGAAAGGAAGAGTCCCACAAAGAAGAGCGTAGAGTATCACACCACAGCTCCAAACGTCTACTTCAGGGCCAGCATATAGCTTGCCTGAAATGACCTGAAACAATTGACAGATCTCGATTACAACTGATATTTAGAAACAATCCCTATATATACCAGAAGATTGGTGAGCTTACCTCAGGAGCAGCGTAATTTGGACTACCACAGCTAGTCTTCAAAAAGTGACCATCTCGCATAATGTTGCTCAGTCCAAAATCAGCAATTTTTACATTGCATTTGGAGTCCAAGAGCAAGTTTTCAGGCTTAAGGTCCCTGTGAACTACCATATTCCGATGGCAATACTCCACTCCCGATATTATCTACATCAAAAGTCAAGTCATGGCTAGCTCTCAAATACAATGATAATTGAATGATTGCTTTGAAAGTTACATGTTGATCAAAAGAAAACAATACCTGCTGAAAAAAGTTCCTGGCCTCGTCCTCCTGCAAACGACCCTTCTCTACGATATAGTCAAATAGCTCACCAGAGTTGACATACTCCATGACGAGATAGATATCAGTGGGAGTCTCAATGACCTCATAGAGACGGATGATGTGAGGATGCATAAAGAGTCTCAAGATTTTGATCTCTCTCCTCACTGCACCAAAGAGAATACATTGAAAGAATGAGACTTGATGAAAAGAAACCTCATCTCCACAGAATAGACAGAAACAAAACATACCCTTTTCCTCCATCTCCATGTTCTTGATTTTGCGACGGTTGAGGATCTTGATGGCAACTTTATGGCCAGTCAAAGAGTGTTCAGCAATCTTAACCCTACCAAAGGAACCGATACCGAGAGTTCTTCCGAGCTTGTAGTTTGGTAGAATCGATTCCACGCCACCTCTACCTCCTGTTCCATCCATTCTCTACACAAAGCTGCAACTACACACACACACACAAAGTAGTAAAGTAAATATACTACACAAGACTTGAAACAAACTGCAAAGTAATGTTCACAAGCTAGAATAGAAACTTTATTATGAGTTAAACCAAACTTCAATAGGATACTGAATAAGCCCTTTTTCTATTGAATCAAAATTCCATTGATTGAGCAAGTGAGAGCAACAAGCATACATAAAGATTTAGCAACTCTAACGGAGCCTAAAATAGCAATTAGAAAACTACATCCCCAATTTGGAATAAGAACCCTAATCATTAGATCTCTAAGTAATGGATCCAAGAAGAGCGATCAAACTCACACACACGCTCGATTTGCAATTTAACATCAAAAAGAGACAACTTTTTTTCCGAAAATAGAAGATTTTGAGAGATCGAACTTACCTAAAATAAGAGAAGCCAAAATGCAGCAAAGGAAACATAAAAAAAAAAGCCATAACTTTCTGAGCTAGTAAAGGAGAATTTGAGATTAGAAACAGGAAGAAGATGAAGAGATGAGCTCAATACCAGATTCTCTCGCTCTTCCTCTTCACCTTGCTTGTATGCGCAATTTTTCTTTTATATTTTCTCGTGTGTTCTGTAAACGGGTTAATAATCTGTTTATGGAGAGGGGACGTGGCAAAGAGTCATCAGCTTTCTATCTTTTCCCAAAATATTCACACACTTGTGCTAATGATCATTAATCCTTACTAATCTAAAATTTAATAAGAAAATGAATTCTTCATGTAACGCTTAGTGTCATGTTCTTCTTAAGCTCGAAACAGACTTTCGGTAGGAGATGCTATTCGAGAGTTTAGAAAAAGGCGATTCCATAACAGAAAAGACGTGTACACGATTCATTTCATAGGTTGTAGAGTAGATTCTTATATGGCTTGGAAAGTGTTGTTGAGCATCAATGGGAGAATATACTCAGGCATTATCTAAGGGGATTGCAATTGGAATCATTTTAGATTGTGAATTATTGGACACTCTCTTTACAAATTTAGTGGAATTGCAAAATTTTGAAATTTCATTGTTGTTAGTTTATGAGTTTTAAAAGTCTAAGTAAATACTATTGATATTGGGATAAAAGCTTTTAGTTTCATTCACAAACCTTTATTATTAATGTTATTGTAATTTTCTTTATTTTTTTTTCATAAGACAATTTTGAAAATATTTTATATACACATAAGATTCTTAATATATATATGTAATAAAACACACGTATAATTATAATCACACAATCTAGAAGGGTGCTTCAAAAAGGAAGCAATGAAAGCAAAGCTTATAAAAATATTGAACAATTTTTTCAAAGATGTTAAAGAGAAATTCATTTCTTTCAAAGATCTTAAAGTGGCGATGATGTAAAAACAATGATCCACTGAAGGAAAAGGTCGACCTAAATTAATATCATTGTATATAATAGTAAGCATAAGAAAACGTCGCCAAAAAGGAAATCATCTTGCTATCTTTTAGGAGTTTAATACAATCCAAGTATGAAGTTTTAATACATAACCACAACTAAGTAATAATAGTCAACAAAAGAAGAAGACACCAAACAAGGCCGAAACATTACGTGAAAGGTTATTGGACTATTGGGCCTTCAGAGGCTTATAAACAGAGTCGACTATAGTATTGGATAAATGGGCTTATGGATCTTACTCTTTTTACCTATAAAATAAAAAAGTTTAGTAGCATAAATCGTAAATTAGTTCATATTTGGGGACCAATTTGCAAACGTTCGAGATAGATTTAGCTGTATAGTTCCGATCAGAATGAAGCAGAGAGAGAGAGAATCGTGGTGTGCGTCGGCCTTGCTCAGTGTTTTTAAAAATCAGAGTAGGGAGAGATGTCGAGCTCACAGTTCCGGTATACGCAGACGCCGTCAAAAGTGGTGCACCTGAGGAATCTGCCGTGGGAATGCGTGGAAGAAGAGCTCATCGACCTTTGCAAACGATTCGGAAAGATCGTCAACACCAAAACCAATGTCGGCGCCAATCGCAACCAAGCTTTTGTCGAATTTGTGAGTAATCATCAGATTGTTTCCCCAATCGAAATTCGAAATTGGAACTGCTTGTTGGTTGAATTTGAAACCTTGATTATGATATCATAGACTATTCATTTTACAGGCTGAGTTGAATCAGGCTATATCTATGGTTTCGTATTACGCTTCCTCTTCAGAGCCTGCACAGATTCGAGGCAAAACTGTGTATATTCAGTACTCTAATCGTCATGAGATTGTCAACAATCAGAGTCCTGGTGATGTCCCTGGCAATGTCCTCTTGGTTACCTTTGAAGGTGTACTTTCTCACGACCTCAGCATCGATGTGATTCATCTGGTATGTTAAGCTTGATTCTGGCTTACCTTTCAGTGTTTTTCTTAGTCATATGGGTATGGAAAAAAATTAATATACATGGGAGAGGCATTACATGTCGATACCTTTTGCTTGTGCTTCGAGCAGATTACTATATGAAAAGATTTCAACTTGGTATTTAAGCAAACTTCTTTGAGTACTTAGACATACTACTATTTTAATTACAGTATATCAACATTAATGAATAATGCTCGAATCACAGATGTTGATGCCTCTTTATTAAAAATATTTCTGGAGAGACTTTGGAAAATAGTATCCTGTTCGTCATTCTCATGGACAGGTGTCATTCTCTGTACTTATCTGGGAACATTTGAGTTTATTTCGATTGATTTGGTTCCTTTAGTTATTACTATCCATTTACTCCACTGTATTATGGTCATGACTCATATCTTGTCCAAACTTTTGTTTCAGGTATTTTCTGCTTATGGCTTCGTCCACAAAATTGCCACTTTTGAGAAAGCTGCTGGTTTCCAGGTTAGATATCGATCCAAGGTTTTGTCTTATTGAGAAAATGTAATCATGTTTAAACTCATGAACCTGCCAGGCGCTAGTTCAGTTTACTGATGTGGACACTGCATTAGCTGCAAGGACTGCCCTGGATGGCAGAAGTATACCCAAGTATGCTCAAATTCTTCACTCATGCTTTCGAACCCCGCCATAAGATAAAGCTCTGTTGATGGTTTCTTCTTTTCTTTTCTTTTTTGTTATATTCAGATATCTACTTCCAGAACATGTAGGTTCTTGCAATTTGAGAATGTCTTATTCAGCTCATACTGATCTAAATATCAAGTTTCAGTCCCACCGCAGCAGGTAAGAGCTTATTTGGGTCCTCGCAAAATGTGCCCCTGCATTATTATACTGGTGGAAGCCTTTTGTTTGAATAGTTGATTCATGTGTTTGAGATTCTCTTACGTACTCAGGGATTACACAAATCCATACCTTCCAGTGAATCAAACCGCTATGGATGGTTCTATGCAGGTATATATTTCCTTTTATCTAATCTATCTCCAACACCTTATACTATTCTTACACTGAATGCGTTGTAATACCTTTACTGATCATCACTGCATTCAGCCTGCTTTGGGTGCTGATGGAAAGAGGTTAGAATCTCAGAGCAACGTCTTGCTTGCTTTGATTGAGAATATGCAGTACGCTGTCACCGTGGATGTTCTTCACACGGTGTTTTCCGCTTATGGAACTGTCCAGAAGATTGCAATATTTGAGAAAAATGGTTCCACGCAAGCCTTAATTCAATACTCTGGTACATGACCTTGATGATCTGCATACATATATTATTATGATCCGATCCAAGCCCTATTTGAACTCTTAAACATCTTTTGTTTATTTTACAAAATCACCTTATGGGTATGCTAAGTGGATACAGTCATGGTTCATTTTAATTTATGCTTGCTGTAGATATAGCAACAGCGGCAATAGCGAAAGAAGCACTGGAAGGACACAGCATATATGAAGGTGGCTACTGTAAGCTTCGACTAACATACTCTCGTCATACTGATCTCAATGTAAAGGTACATAAGATCGGTTGCTTTCTTGAAAGTCTAGGGAAAGAGATTAATAAGTGATGCCTGCAAGAACCGTATGCTTTCTTCAACAATTGAATGGAATGTGAAGTCAACATTCTATTTTTTCGAGTGATAATTATTTCTTCATATTCTTCAGGCATTTAGCGATAAAAGCAGAGACTACACACTGCCTGATCTAAGCCAACTGGTGGGGCAAAGAGGGGCAGGAGTGGGTGCAGCTAGTGGGCCTGGGCCAACAACAGATGGTTGGCAGAATACGCAGGTGCAGACTCAATATATGTACCCACCAGCTGATCCAACAACAGGGGCTTCACCTTCTTCTGGTCATCCTCCTTACTATGCTTGATCCATATAACTTTGGTTTCTATATAAATTTCACCAGTTATTTTGTTTCAGGTAAAAGTGTGATTGATCTTTTTTTTATTTGGTTTAATAGACATTGGGACAACCGGTAATACTATATTATCTCATGATCATTAAAAATATTTTATTACAAATTGGTTTTAGTTGATTAAAATTTGTATATTTCCCAACATGTTTATAACCAAAAACTGCATCGATAAGGAAGATGACTTGACCTTTGAACAGCTTTGTTTATTAATAATTAGTCTGAGGCAAAAATTTCCAACAAGGCTCTTTCTAGGCAGCTTCTTCATCGTCATCTTCTTCTTTATAAAGACACTCTCTTGAGTGCCTCTCTCCCCTCCCTCTGAACTTTGATGGCTTTACTCTCATCATGTTGGCTAATCATAGAGTCCATAATCATTGAAGATGGTTTCTTAAGATGGTCTTACATGAGATTATACATGCACCCTCTTGTTCTCTTTCTTTGTCAACTTCTTCTATGGCTCTATCTCTTCTTTCTATGGCTTGTCCCACACTTTCAAGCCTTTTACATCTCCTTTTTATCGTTCTTGGTCACCTTCTCTAAGCTATTTAGTAGTCTTCTCCGAGTCATTATGAGTAGAAAGGAGGCTGCTTATAATATTGAGCCTAGGCAAGAGGAGAAGAAAACCCATGCTAATTTGGAACTTTCTAGGAAAATTCATAGTCCTGTTCCTTCCTTTAGATTTTCGTTTAAAGATCAAGTTGATAGTCAGTTAAGAGTTCTTCTAGTTCTCCAAGAAGGCAAGATTCTTGAAGATGAAGAAGATGTTTGCTGTCAACTTGATCTAGAAGATGGTGTTGTTCATCTTCTTGATGCTAAGGAAAGCGAAGGGGAAGAAGACATTACTGACTTTGTTGATGTCGTGAACGTGGAGAATAATCTTGAGTCCAAACTTCAGACTATGCCGATGAATCAAGAAGATAAGTTTCCTTTAGCCAAAGATGATGAAGATATTGTAAACTCACACATGGAGAGTGATCTATCTTCCCTAGGAGCTAGTGATGGAGATCAACTCTCTCCTTTCTCTATTTCAAGCTTGGATTCACAGCTACATGATTCAACTGCGATAGAGAATCAAACTAATGGAGATGAAGATGATGATGAAATCGATGAATTATACCATACATACTGCGAAAGAATGAGATGGTATGACATCCTCAGCCGCGATAGAACCTATGGACTAAGTAAGTCTTTTTTTGTTACAAGTTACAGTATATCATATATCATAATGTCATTGATGTTAAAATCCATTTATATACATTGCTATAGGCGTGATCATGAACCAAGAAACGGCAAGTACTTTGAGCTTATGGGGAATAACGACAGAGAAGAGGCTAAAACAAAGCATAGAGAAGGATCTTGAACTAGTTTATGTTGCTCAATCATGCTTATCATGGGAAGCTCTCCAGCATCAGTACATAACAGTTAGAGATAGTTTGAAATCCGCTGATTCGGAAGGCGGGTTTTATAACGATGATATCTCTAAAGAATTTCAGAAGTTTCAGGTTTTATTAGAGAGATTCTTGGAAGATGAAAGGTGTGAAGGAAAAAGGATATTGAGCTTTGTTCAAAGAAGGTTTGAACTCATGAGCTTCTTTCAAGTCCCAAGACTTTCAGGTAACGTAACTGATTTATTTATTAGTTTATTCGTAAACATTGACACCATATTCCTATTAACAATACTTAAGAATTTTCTATAAACTTATATATATATAACTTTTCTTGGTGGGTTACATCGTTCAGTTCATACTATATAGTTTTTTATTACGTTGGTTGGAATCATAGGAACCATAATCTCATTTTTGTTAGTAATATTAAGTTGCGGTCAAAAGATGAAGTTTTAACAAGTTCGTTGACTAAAAGTCTAAAACTGATTAAACTCTAAATCAAAGAGTAATGACTAAGCTCCTTAAAAATTTCAAGCAGCTTTTGTTTTAGATAAATTTTTTTTGTCAAATACGACCAATCTATCAATTAGTTTTTAATTAATATGCAAATAAATTAAATATCTTACAATATGGAATTGTAATTTGCATTTTTGAAATAGTCATATATAGACTTCGGTTCTAACAAGTAATGTGTCAACAGAATCCTTCGACGTAAGTTGGTAGATAAGTCACTCAACTCATAGAACACACAGCCTTATCTCATTACGTATTTTTTATTCAACTAAAATCTTGAAGAATTGTCAACTCTATATGTTAAGTACATGTGTTCAGGATTCAAAGAAATGTCAAAATGATTAAAATGTTCGATTCATTTTAAATTTTGTCATAGAATTTCATATAACATCCTAGACTTCTTTTCATATAAACATTATCTAAGTTTATGCATAATTAGATTTTTATTTTAACCAACTTCTATATATTTTTGGTAATTAAGGATATAAAAGAAAGGGATCTCATGAAGGGGAAGGAAGAGAAAGAAATGAGAAACAAGTGCTGAAAGCAATAGAGAGATGCATTACAGTCTTCTATGACTTTGTGAAAGCAGACATCAAGAGACCTTTGGTTTGGGAAAGACTTAAAATCTCATTTGTCAACTCTCCTCTTATGGAAGTGGAAGATCCTAGAGACATTATGCTTTTTCTTAACCTCAAAAATTTACTCCAAAAGGTAAAATCTTCAAATTCTTTTAACTTCCCCAAGATTTATTTATTTTTACTAACTTTAAAACATTTGGATTTATGAAGAAGGAGCAATCGTTGAAGGAGGCACAAGGGAACAAGAAGACTTGGTTCAAGAAGAAGAAACCTCATTACATGGAAGAAGATGAAAACTCTATGTTAGTAAGATTTATAAAAATAGAGTTAAAGCTTGTGTCTAGAGTTTTACAAATGTCTTTGGTCTCATCTTCTCACCTCAAATGGTGTCAACACAAGCTCAACAACATTGATTTCAGTGGTGGTAAATTCTCTAGAACTTCCTCACTTGTTTTGTTCCCATCTTCTTGATTTCTTAAAGTACTTTTTTCTCATTTGTAATTATTGTTCTACTTTGCCAAGTCTATCACTTTAGTGAGAGAGGACAAGAGATTAAAAAGGTGATCCTTCACAACAAGGAGCTTTGCTTTACAAAGCATGATAATATGCCAAGCTCTAATGTAGTTATTTTCACCAAATCTACACAACTATGCTTCTTAATTAATTTATACAATTGCAACTCCAAAATTGTAAACTATCAGGATTTTGTAATTCTAATAATTAGGACCTGAGCATACTTGTGTATCGAATAAATATTAGATTACTTCATTGCTTTTGTTGTGATTCTATGTTGATTTTGTTATTTATCTATGATAATTTTTGTTGACAAAAAAACATCTATGATGATTTTTAAAATTTGTTAAACAAAAAATATTAATGATTTAATAGAGTGTAAGTGAAAAGTTATTTAAAAATTATTATAGATATTTTCTTTTAAGTTTCACTTAAAAATTTTGTTTTATTTGTGATTAGTTATAGAGCTCCGAATATGCGTTACACTAGCAATAAAAAATAAAAAAAGATAAAAATTGTTAAGGATAATTATGGTTGACTCGTAGTTATCTCATTCATGTTGTAGTTATCTCTATATTAGAGATAGAGCTTATCTACACTTTTGTAATTGTATATATATGAGTGCTTATGAATGAGAATGGATACACTTTTCCCACAACACGTTATCAGCACGATAGTCCCTACCCTAAAAGCTAAAAACCAAAAAAACCCTATTATCAAAGAAATAAAAAGAAGGTAAATTGACAAAAGTACTTCGTTTGTGAATATAGTATTTGTATTGTTTGCATAATATAAAATGAGAATTCGGCCAAAAAATTCACGAACTTTGCACGAATTGCCAAAATAAACTTCAACATATTGGCTGGCCGAAATAAATATGAATTTTTATTGACTTTATTAGTTTATTACAAAACTTTCGATTGACTGGCCAATTAGAAACACCGTTAACGAGCAGTTAAAACGTCGTGTTAACGACGTTCAATGTTGCTGTTAACTAATACGACGTCGTTTTGCCTATCTGGGTGATTAAAGAGAAATGAATGAAAAGACGTCGTTTTAGTTAACTTTGTTATTTAAAAAAGTGCTTCCGTCGCGATTCGAACCCGAGTAACAATAGGTTAATAGGAGGAGTTTTGCCACTGGGCTAAGGGACTTCTCGGTATATTACTATACATGTTAGATTATATTGATAAGGGGACTACAAATAAACATAACTATTTCAATCATCTGAATTTACTTATTAATTTGATTTAATAATAGACTTTAATGGATTTGAATGATTTTTTTTGTTAAAAATATAAAGATTCAAATTCGAAAAAAGACTTCCTAATTTGTGAATGCTAATTAAAATTCATATGTTAAATTTCAAAATCACTATATTTTACACTGATTTATAAAAGAGCAAATATCTCTGATAACTTTTTTAAAGTTTTTGTCACAAAAATAACCTTTAAGAATAAAAATGACCAAACGAGCTTTTTTATTTTTTTATTTTTTTAAGAATAAAAATTAATATTTTTTTTCAATTTTAAACCTAAACCCCAAAAATGACCAAACAAACCATTTTTTATTTTTATTTTTATTTTTTAAGAATAAAAATTAATATTTTTTTTATTTTTTCAATTTTAAGAATAAAGGTTTTGGGGTTTAGGTTTAAAATTGAAAAAATAAAAAAAAAATAGTTTTTTATTCTTAAAAAGATATAAAAAATATAAAAAGGGTTAGTTTGGCCATTTTTATTCTTAAAAGTTATTTTTGTGACAAAAACTTCAAAAAGGTTATCCGAAATATTTGCTCTTTTATTTGAAATTTAACATATGAATTTTAATTAGCATTCACAAATCCGGAAGTCTTTTTTCAGATTTGAATCTTTGTATTTTTAACAAAAAAAATCATTCAAATCCATTAAAGTCTATTATTAAATCAAATTAATAAATAAATTCAGATGATTGAGATAGTTATGTTTCTTTGTAGTCTTCTTATCAATATAATCTAACATGTATAGTAATATCCCGAGAAGTCCCTTAGCTCAGTGGCAAAACCCCTCCTACTAACCTATCTGTACTCGGGTTCGAGTCATGATGGAAACACTATTTTTAAATAACAAAGTTAACTAAAACGACGTCGTTTCATTCATTTGTCTTTAATCACCCAGATAAACAAAACGACGGTCAGTCAATCGAAAGTTTTGTAATAAACTAATAAAGTCAATAAAAGTTCATATTTATTTCGGTCAGCCAGTATGTTGAAGTTTATTTTGGCAATTCGTGCAAAGTTCAAGATTTTTTTGGCCGAATTCTCATTTTTTATTAGTTGAACTAACTGTAATTATTCTTGTTTTAAACAATCGGAAAATTTGACTTAAAGTTCATAATTCTTTAATCTGTGTGGAAATTTTTTAAAAATTATTACTTATTTTTATAGAGAAGGGGACATGAAGTACTTACTACTAAGCGGAAAGTAAGGTGAACTTACTTTTAATTAATTATTCATGCACCATTAAGTGTCTCGTGAAACTCAATGCCACAATTTTATTAATTAGCTTTAGGCCACTTAAATAGTCGGGGCTGACAGCATTATGGCAAGATCAAAGACTAGACATTTGTTGATAAACTATGTAATACGTAAAAATTAAAAGCATTACCTCACTGCTAAATATCCCACGCAACGAATCGATAAGTCCATCTCCTGCACAAGAAAAAGAACCATAGCTGCTTTGCCGATGATCAACAACGATTTAAAAAATATATATGGATTGGTCATTGTTTTCTTCTATCGGTTGGAGAGAGAAAGAGTCACTGGTTCCATGTGAAAAAGCATCGAGCCGCGGAAATAATATATGCGTGACTGTGAGCGGTGAGCCAGTGAGGTTCGTCATGAGTGTGGCCTTTTGGATCACATGATAATTGTTTTTTTTCTTCACTAAGACTATGTACAATGATACAAATTATTCGACACCTTATTTTACATTTTTAACATTCCATCTCACTTTTTTTTCCACCTATTAATTTAATAATATTGTAAATTAATGTAATTAATTATTAAAAATAATAATTAATAAAATTTTGAATGCTAGAAAGATTACTGTTTTCATAGCTTCTAACAAAAAATGTTTAAATAAACAAGTATTTTTAAAGAATAATAACAAATATTACAACAAAAATATTTTCTGTGTTCAAATCAAATAAACCAAATTTTTAATCATAAAGCATAATAATAATAAATTTTAGAATATTTTTTTTTTCTAAAAAGTTAAGTTTTAATAAAATAATTGATCTCAAAAAGGTTGAAATAAAAATGAAGTTGATATATCATCAACCAATAATATGCTTACAATCATCCATATCATTAATGTGAGTAGGTCATGTTTATTGCAGGTCTTTTAACAAGAGTTCTTAATTTTTTTAAGAGATATTTTTTAGCTTTTAACTAAGAAAACCTAAGAACCGTCTCTTAATAAGAGACTTAAGAGCCGTCTCTTACCTAATTTTTTTTTAAAAAAATCAAATTAAGTTAATAACTCCACCTTAAGAGACTGGAGATAAACATTGCATCAATATTTTGTGTTCCAACCCGTTGAAATAATTCAACACAAAATAAGCCACGTCACTTTTTTTTTTGTTTTTCAATATGCTTATTGCATTCGATCAACTATTGAATATTTTTTTCAACTCCCTCATTGCACATGGTATAAGGCATTGTTACTCCAAATTGAAGAGTATGTATATAGAATTCCTATAGACCTTTTCAATGACTTTATTTGCGTCAATCCGAAATATGGGCATCCCATTCCAAATTTTACTCTAGACTTTATTTTAAAATAAAATATTCTCCGACCCTATTATATATTACTGCATTTTGGAATTATTTTTTATTTATGAAATGACCTTTTAGTTTTTAATGTTTTTATTTTACACTTAAATAATATTTAAAATAATACAATAACATAAAATACGATATTCCACAAAAACTTATTTAATAATTTTACATAAAAGATGCATACACTAAATAAAAATCAAAACTAAACATAAATAATATATAAAATAAATGATTTATTAATAATAGTAAATTGCTTTTGGAACTACCAAGATCGGTGAAGTATTATTCACACAAAATAGATGAGTTTGTTTATCTTGTGAGTCTATATTTTGACTTGATAACAGAGCAATACTTTGTTTTCTTCTTTATACTCTTTTAATGCATGATTCTTTTGGGTTTTTTGCCAAAACTGACCTAAAACTTGATTTGAAATGCAAAAGTAAATCCAAACTTGAATCAAATGCAAAAGTAACCTAAAAGGCTATTGAAATTACAACCAGCTCCTTGTGAAAAAAAAAAAAAACGGAATTTTTTTTTACGTTTCTAACCCCCGCAAGTCTTCTGTCTAGACGACTTACAAGTAAGTCGTCTGGACGACTTACTAGTAAGTCGTCTAGTATAGTACTTCTTAAAAATAATTTAAAAAATTTGTAAAAAATATTTTAGTAAGTGAAAAATTGAAATCATGTAATTAACGTATGTTTAAAGAAATATAAATTAAGATATAACAAAATTTAATTGTTTTCAACATAGATGAGTGAAAGTAGTGAGTCATGATATTCTTTGGTTTAGGTTTTGCCAACATATGTTGTAGTATTGTATGTGTTCTTAGGGTTAGATTTTGGAAAGCATAAATGTTTTTTTGAAAAATTTAAAATTGACCTAAATGTATTTATTTCTGTATATAGTAAACACTATTTAAGTATAATTTGATTTTATAACTTGGTTTGTTAGTTATTTTAGTCAATTTCGTTTAGGGTTTAGGGTTTAGGGTCTGGGACGACTTACTAGTAAGTCGTCTGGTGAATATTTACGGTAGACGACTTACTAGTAAGTCGTCTGATGCACGTTCAAACCGGACCGAACCTTTAGTTTTACCATTTTACCAATGTGCTTTTAAACATAACCGGATTTTTTTACCGGGCATATATAAGATTTTTTTTTTTTTGGTTTACTATTTCGCGAGATTTAGAAACTGTAACGTCATTCTCTCAAAGAGGCGATTTCGAAGGCGATTTCGAAGGCGATTTCGAAGGCGATTCTCTGTAATCCATCATTCTCACAACCGTTTCTCACCGCCGTTATCACCGTCATTCTCACCACCTTTCTCACCGCCACTTCCTCTATTTCAAACCCTAGCGCCGTTTGTCTGTAAACCCTAGCGCCGTTTGTTTGTAAACCCTAGCGGCGTTTGTCTGTAAACCCTAGCGGCGTTTCTTTCAGAGGCGTGTCTGTAAACCCTAGCGAGGTAAGTTAAAACGTTGTCTCTTAAGTCCACCGTTCTCACCACCGTTCTCACCGCATTTCTTTTTGGCTGTCTATTTTGGCAGATTTATAACCGCTGTGTCGAAGGCGACTATGGCTTCTCCGAAATTTCAGGTATGCTCTAAAAATGTCTACTGGAAGTCTTGGAAGACTTATAATTAAGTCGTCTCTTCTAGACGACTTAATTATAAGTCGTCTGGAAAGTCTTCCAGACGACTTAATTACAAGTCTTCCAGACTTATAATTAAAATGTTATACTGAGATGGTTGTCTTTCATTGTTTTGCAGACAAAAAAAATGGATATTCCAGAACTCCCCCGTAGGTTGCATACATTAGGGGAAGAGCCACCAGCAATGAAAGCTATTTCTTATCATACGGATTGTACGAAGTTGCATAATGCTTTAAAGAATGCTCTTCATGGTGACGAATATGAAGAGCTAAAGGAGTCAAAGCTGGGAGTTTTCATCAAGTTTAAAGAGCTCGGATTTGGTTGGGCTTCAAGGCTGGTGCACTACATGCTCGGATTCCAGCTGGACATAAAGAAGAAGTACGAGCTGTGGAGTCTAGTTGGTCCAGAACCTGCGAGGTTTTCACTGTTAGAGTTTGAAAACCTCACTGGTCTAAACTGCGAGTACATAGGGGACCTTGAGAGACCGAGGTGTGCTGTCACAAAGGAGATGGCTTCTTTCTGGGACATGTTGGGAGTTCATGTCGAAACTGGGCCATCTACTGAGCAGATAATAGCAGCATTTGAGAGATGCGAAGGGTGGTCTCGGGAAGATCGCAAGCGGCTCGGGTACCTTGCCATCTTCACTGGATATATAGAAGGGAGAAAGTATTCAACCGCCACAAGGGTTAGTCTGGCAAGGCTTGTGATGGATTTAGAACGTTTTGAGAACTATCCATGGGGGAGAGTCGCGTTCAAGGTGCTGATGGACTCTTTGAAGGGCAAAGATATTTCGGGCTGTTACACTGTCGATGGGTTTATACAAGCTCTCCAGGTCTGGGTGTACACAGCTCTGCCGGAATTGGCTGCTAACTATGGTAATCCCATACCAAACAGACCGTCTCCACCGATACTGGCTTACATGGGTGGCAAAGGACGCAGATGCTTTAAAGATGCTATCTGCAGACAGGTATTTACTTCTATCCTTTACTCCAAAAATTAAGTCGTCTGGAAAGTCGTCTGGCAAGTCTTCCAACTGGACGACTTACCAGACGACTTAATTAAGTCGTCTGGAATGTCTCCCAGTAGGAAGAATTTCCAGACGACTTAATTAAGTCGTCTGGTAAGTCGTCCAGTAGGAAGACTTTCCAGACGACTTAATTAAGTCGTCTGGTAAGTCGTCCAGTAGGAAGACTTTCCAGACGACTTTCCAGACGACTTATTTATAAGTTAATCCGTCAAATATCTAAGTTCATATCTTATATTTACTGCAGACTACGGTGGTGAACTTTGTTGAGAAGGATTATGGTGAAATGTTTCCAAAATGGGACTCTGATGCTGAGGACCTTCCCGCGGAGAACATAATTAAAGTTATGTTTAATCAGAGACCGTGGAAGTGGACCATGGATTGCTGGGAAGTCACCGGTACTTGGGTCAATACAAAGCCGGTGGTTGTGAGTCCATCAAAGAAAGCCATAGTTTTGGTAGAAGAAGAGAGTCCAAGACCTCTGAAGAAAGCTCGTAAAGAGGCAAAAAAAGAGGCACCTGCAGAGGCACCTTCAGGGGAGAGTGCAGGGAAGTTTGCAGAGGCTGGTGAAGAGGCTCGTCCAGAGGTTCGCACAGAGGCTCGTCCAGAGGTTACTAGGACTGTGATTGGGATGAGCAAAGTGGATCTTGAAAGAAATTTCAAGGACATATTTGATGCCATGAGGGAAGGGTTTGGGACGTGCCTTATGGAGATCAAGCATTTGTCGGAAAGGGTGGAAGCAGTGGAGAAGAAGGTTGGTATCACCAAACATGTGACAGGGACATCCTCTCAACCCACTACCTCTCAACCCACTACCTCTCAACCTAAAGGCACATCCTCTCAACCTAAAGGCAGATCCTCTCAACCCACTGCCTCTCCCGGGGTTAGTGAAAGTGTAAACGGGGAGAAGGATAAAACACCTCTGGATGAGAGTGTTAAAGAGGAGAAGGATAAAACACTTCCTGAAGAGCCAAAGGAGTCAAAGCTAGAGAAGGATAAAACACTTCTCGATGAGAGTTTTAACGATGAGTCCGCATCTGAGAGCCTTGTTCTATTGGCCAAAAAAACAAGTTTCACTCCAGCAGAGAAACAGCAGCAGGTTGCTAGATATGAGGACAAGAGAGAAACTGCTTTGGCAGTTGTCCGTCAAAAGACTGAGCGGAACAGGAAAGTTGCTGCCTCACAGAGATCTCCTTATACTGCAAACACGAAAAAACCTTCTAGAGCCTACAATCCCTTTGCAGCACTTGACAGGAAGAAGTTGAAGGAGCTCGTCGAATGGTTGCAAACTGATCCGTAAGTGATTGCCTACCTTGCTAATAGCTTCTCCCTATAAAAACTAATTGCTTTTCGTGTTTGCAGTCATTATAAAACACCTGCAGACAAGAAACCTCGTTCAAGTCCGACGTGGTGGTATCACGGCCTTCGGACCTCCCTATCTTGGCTGGAGGATTGTGTAAGTCGTCTGACAAAACTGATTAGTAGATTACTTAGTAAGTCGTCTGGTAAGTCTTCTACATAGTCGACTTACCAGACGACTTACCATAAGTCGTCTGCGTAGAAGACTACTATAAGTCGTCTGGTAAGTCGACTATGTAGAAGACTTACCAGACGACTTATGGTAGTCTTCTACGCAGACGACTTATGGTAAGTCGTCTGACAAAACTGATTAGTAGATTACTTAGTAAGTCGTCTGGTAAGTCTTCTACATAGTCGACTTACCAGACGACTTACCATAAGTCGTCTGCGTAGAAGACTACTATAAGTCGTCTGGTAAGTCGACTATGTAGAAGACTTACCAGACGACTTACCAGACGACTTATGGTAGTCTTCTACGCAGACGACTTATGGTAAGTCGTCTGGTAAGTCGACTGGTAAGTCGTCTGGTAAGTCGTCTATGAAGACGACTTACCAGACGACTTATGGTAGTCTTATGGTAAGTCGTCTGGTATCTTATGACTTGTATTATTTTATATGCAGCATATGGATGCTTGGATCAATGTTTTGAGGAAGAGGCAAAAGGAGACGCCACACCTTTTCAGGAGCGAGAGAATATGCTTCCTTGATCATCTCTTTTCTCAACAATGGAGGTTTAACTACCAGGATTTTAAGAATTCGCAGCCCGATGCCTATGGTTTAGGAAGAAGACTTCCTGGTGGGGCGTGGGCTTATTATTCAGGCGAGTTACCATCATTTTGCAGGACGGACAAGGTTTGGGGGACGGATGTTGATGATATCTATTTGCCAGTGAACCAGAGCGACACTCATTGGATTGCGCTGTGGATATCGATCCCTAAGAGACACATAGTCGTCTGGGACAGCATTCGTTCACATATCTCCCCTCAAGAACTGGATCTGATAATGGAGCCTTTTCTCCAGATGCTCCCTTATCTGCTTTTTGAGTGCGCATCCGTTTCTCAACGTGACCAGTTATCACTGGAGCCATTCACGTATGAGAGACCAACCGATATCCCTCAGGCCAGATCTGGTGATTGTGGCGTTTACACTCTGAGGTACATTGAATGTCATGCTCTTGGGATGCCATTTAACCAAAAAGACTTTGCTAAGGCCAACGCGAAGACTATGAGGGATAAGATGGCGATCGATATATTTAAAGAGCTTCCTGAGCAGCATGCGAAAGAAAACGATGACCTTGTAAAAAACCTTGGAACATATGATGTATGATAGATTAGGATTTGTGTGTATTTGAACTTGTAATTTATGATAAATTAGGATTTGTGTGTATTTGAACTTGTAATTTATGATAGATTAGGATTTGTGTGTATTTAAATTTGTAATTTATGATAGATTACGATTTGTGTGTACTTGAACTTTTAATATAATTAGACGACTTAGCATTATATTGAACTTTTATATTGGACGACTTAACATTATATTGGACGACTTAGCATTATATTGGACGACCTAACAGAATACTGGACGACCTAACTGAATACATAGACTAAACACAACTTGAAGGTCTTCTGGACGACCTAACTTGAAGGTCTTCTGGACGACCTAACTTGAAGGTCTTCTGGACGACCTAACTTCAAGGTCTTCTGGAGGACTAACCTTCTGGACGACTTACTTGAAGGTCTTCTGGAGGAATAAACTCTGGACGACTTACTTGAAGGTCGTCTGGACGACCTTCAAGTTAGTCGTCTAGTGGTTCCTTACATTGTGGTTTCGTATGACCAGTTTCCTTGCAATTTGAGCATCTATAAACCCTGTGTTGTTTCCTAGGTTTGCGTCCTTTCATCCTGGATAGCTCCAACCAGGATTGCCATCTTGATTTCTTCTGTCTTCCCCGACCACGTTTTACCTCCGGAGGCAAGCATGTGCGTTCCTCAACTTGTTGTCCAACACAAGGATATATATTTTCTGAGTATCCTGCAAACAAATAATCCTTTGAGTACACTGGACTTACAAGTGTGGAGATATGCAAACCAGCATGTATTCCAGCAGCTATAGCATGAGAGCAAGGTATTTTCTCTACTGCATAAACACCACAATCACACTTGCCATGTTCCAAATCAACCACACAGTCCATTTTGCCACCTTTCACAAAGAATCGCCATCCATCAATTGGTTGAACCCTCATCGTATCCGCTATCTCCGATCGAACAGCAAGCAAGTATTCAACACCGCGACTATGGTGACTTGGGAGACTCAAAGCATCATCTCTCCTTTTCCAAAACCACTTTCCTAGCTTCTCTCTTATGTACTCCAATAGGAAATGAATAGGAAATCCTCTAGCTCGCTTCAGTGCGGAATTAATAGATTCTGCGATGTTGCTTGTTTTTATGTTGTACCTGTCCCCCTGAGAATAAACCCTTGACCATAGGATGACATCGGCATCCTCCAAATACGTTGCAAGGTCCGGGTTTGCACTCCGTATCTCAGCCATGTACCGGTTAAAATCTGAAACCGTATGGGCATAAGCAGCACCTTTCACCAAGTACAAGAGATGTTTCCCTTTATAAGTTTTGACAATGTTATCTTGAAGGTGATAATAACATATTCCTCGGGTTGCCCAGGGAAACACCTTCTCACACGCACTTTTAATGGCTGCATGCCGGTCGGAGACTATCACGAGAGGCTGCTCATCAGATAAACAACTAGCCAATTTTGTGAAAAACCATTCCCAAGAAGGGTTATCTTCAGCATCTACGATCCCAAAAGCCAATGGAAATATCTGAAAATTCCCATCTTGTGCGGTTGCAACTAACATAGTACCTTCATACTTCCCATGTAGGTGAGTCCCATCCACGACAATGACCCTTCTCTGATACTTAAAACCTCTGATAGAAGCTCCAAAAGAGAGAAATAGATACTTAAATCTTTTTTTAGAATCAAGTTCTATAGCTGTGATAGAACCGGGATTTGCTAAGGAGATTTGCTCGAGATATGATGGTAGACGCGAATACCCATCTTCTGCTGATCCTCTCACCAATATTTGTGCATATACCAGTGCTCTGTATGAAGTGGTGTAATCAAGCGTCATGCCAAACATGTTCTTCATTGCATCAGTGA
Organism: Moricandia arvensis; assembly: GCA_905132765.1. Lineage (NCBI taxonomy): Eukaryota > Viridiplantae > Streptophyta > Magnoliopsida > Brassicales > Brassicaceae > Moricandia > Moricandia arvensis. The sequence goes on along the minus strand of CAJHQP010005636.1, from coordinate 5,177 downwards.
TATGCTGTGGATTCAACCCATCAATGATTCCAACACGATCAATGAAAAGCCTAGCAACATACTTCGGAGTACAGTGTCTCCGCTGAGCGATTCGGTCTCCCACTGAGCATGTATGTGTTTCCACATACTTTGTTACCCAAAACGTGTTTGTTCCATGTTTCACACTCGCTCTCATCTTCCATCCACAACCACTAACCCGACAGGTTGCCACAAAGAGAGTTTTCGTTGACTTATATATTCTGAAGGAGAACTTACGCTTAACTGCTGTCAACCGCAGCTCTGAAAGCAGTGCATCCTTGCTAACAAAACTCTGGTTGACGTAGATACTGTTACCATTCGATCCTTCTCCTTCAATAGCATAAGTCTTTTTGAATTCTTCAAAACACATATCATCATCTTCTTCCAAATCCTCATCTTTAACCTTTCCATAAACACTGTAATCCTCACCATTCTCGTCCGCTTCAGCAACAATAGAGATATCAACATCCTTCTCCCCATCATCCTCCTCCCCATCATCCTCTTCCCCATTATGATTCTCATCTTCAACCAAATCATTATCATTTTCAAAAAACTCATCAGCTTCATCATCTTCATCCTCCTCTTCCCTTTCCTCTGAAACTGTTTCCACCTTGCTATGGCTTGATACACAAAGCCGTACTCCATGCGTTTTGGTTATCTCGAGCAAGTTTCGAACTTGTCTATCACTTGTAACATGAATAGGAGGAGTGTCTGGAACCTGCATCATTTCAGCTGGTAACAAGTAGGTTATCTCCACAGATTCTGTGCTCATGTCCAGGTTATAATCTTCTTGAACCATTGCAACAAGTTCAGCATGTGTCGAACCTTCACTCAACAAAAATAGTCTCGCTCCTTTGGAATTATCAACCACAAAATCCCAATTAGAATCTTCCAAAAACCATTCTCCATACACTGCATGTAACTGACGCAACATCTGCAAAATTTCAAAATAAAACACATTAGTAAACATAGAGAAAATGAAAGTTTACTAAACATTGACGCAGACGACTGACGGTTAAGTCGTCTGGAAGACATAGACGACTTACAAGTAAGTCGTCCAAATAGGTTATTTTTGCAATTGACTTTAAAATGGGACGACTTACTAGTAAGTCGTCCAGATTTGTTTGTTAAGAAAAAAATTCTAGACGACTTACTAGTAAGTCGTCCAGGATAAACGGGTTAGTTTTGCATTTGACCGAGTTGTGTCAGATATTTGACTTTTCCTGGACGACTTACAAGTAAGTCGTCTCTGGGAAATCAAAAATTTCAATATTTTATTAAAGCTAGACGACTTACCTGTAAGTCTTCTCAGGTTATTTTAAAATTCGAAAATAAAACTTAAATATTTAACTTTTCCCAGACGACTTAATTTAAAGTCGTCTAGGTAGAGGACTTACTTGAAAGTCGTCCGAGAGAAGCAAGGTTTGACCAGAATCTCGGAAAAAAATCTGGACGACTTCGCTTATCCTGGACGACTTTCAGGAAGGTCCTCTACCTAGACGACTTACAAGTAAGTCGTCTGGGAAAAGTTAAATATTTAAGTTTTATTTTCCAATTGCAAAAGTAACCTGAGACGACTTACGGGTAAGTCGTCTAGCTTTAATAAAATATTGAAATTTTTGATTTCCCAGAGACGACTTACTTGTAAGTCGTCCAGGAAAAGTCAAATATCTGACACAACTCGGTCAAATGCAAAACTAACCCGTTTATCCTGGACGACTTACTAGTAAGTCGTCTAGAATTTTTTTCTTAACAAACAAATCTGGACGATTTATAAGTAAGTCGCCCGTGTGCTTAGAAGACTTACCCGTAAGTCTTCTTCAGCCAGACGACTTACGGGTAAGTCTTCGACACGAACAAATCTGAAAATTTTTTCAATTTCATACCTTTCACTAGTGAGATGACTTCCTAAGCACAAATAGTCCTCTCCAACCACCCAGAACCTCAAACGAAAGTAACCCACGAAGATTAGTATGCTTGAATGGCTCTACCAAGCCTAAAAAATTTAGAATCAAAAGCTTGAATTTTTTGGATGAATATGGAGACAAAGTTAAAGAGATGTTGTTTTTTGTTCATAACATTTAGTGCCAATCAATTTTAGGTAGTGTCAATCAATTTTAGGTGCATTAAGAGCTTCAAATTGGTTGTTCATGGTGGTTGTGGTATTGATGGCAATGGCAATATTGTAAATATTTGAAGATGATGAGGTTGAGAGAGTAAAAATGCCATTTTCAGAAAAAAAAACAAGAAAAAAAACAATGGCATTTTCGTAAATAATGTGAACATATGGGGTGAATTGGACACAAGAAATGACAAAAAAAGGGAGAGGTTAGTTTTGTGTTTGACTATGAGTTTTGAGTCAATTTTGCAAAAAGCCCGATTCTTTTTGAGAAATTGTCAAAAATACTATTTTTTTGTACCACTTTTCAAAAATACTTTAATCACTTTTACCCTTATTTTTAAGAGGAAAACACACACTTATAACCTTTGGGTTAATTAATCTAAGATTTAGGGTTTAGAGTTAAAGGGTGGTGTAGGGTGGGAGTAGGGTTTGGGAATGTAAAATCTAGGATTCTAATTAATTTTTAAAAAATTGCCCCTTAAAAAGTGGTATTTTTTAAAATGTCTCTTTAATGAAAGTAAAAATGAAAAATGACACAAGGAAAGTGGTATTTTTGAAAATTCCCCATTCTTTTTCTGAATTAGGAAAATTAAATACAATGAAAATTGAAGAAATTGCTAAAAATGACTCAAAACTTGATTTTAAATGCAAAAGTGTACCCCAAATTCAATCCAATACAAAAGTAACCCAAAAGACTATTGAAAATACAACAAACTCCTTATGAGCAAATAAAAAATTATATTCAATTTTACCACTATAACTCCTTCGCGTGAGAAGACTTCTAGAGAAGTCTTATCTGAGAAGACTTCCATGTAAGTCTTCTCGTACACTTAATCTTAAAAATAATTCAAAATTTTTATAAAAAAATATTTGTATGAGGAAAGAATTGAAATCATGTAACTATAAACATTAATAAATGACGTAAATTTTAAAATACTAAAATTGAATTATTTTCAACATAGATGAGTGAATGTAGATTGAGTCATGATAGTCTTTGGTTTAGGTTATGGTAACATATGTTATAATATTGTTTGTATTTTTAGGGTTAAATTTTTGAATCTTAATTTTTTTGACCGTAGTCCAAAAAAAAATTGACCTATATGTGTTTATTTTTGTACATATTAATCACATTATAAGTTGATTTTAATTTTAATGAAGTTTTTTTGCTATTTAGTTAGTTATTTGATTATAAGATTTTGGAAGACTTCCAAAAGACTTCATAATACACTAGAATACTTCCTCAAAGATTTTTCGCTTAAATTTTAGTAGAATTTAAGTTTCCTGCCTAATGCGAAATCTTCCGGAAGTCTTCCTCAAGTCTTCCAAAAGTATTTTTGAAGTCTTCTAGAAGTCTTTCAGAAGTGTTCTAGAAGTCTTTCAGAAGTCTTCTAGAAGTCTTTCAGAATTCTTCTCATGTATTAGATTATAGGGTTTTGGAAGATTTTCTGAAGACTTCATAATTTAGGAAGTCTTCTCTTAGAACACTTCTCGGTGAGTCTTCTATATCGAAAATATTTAACCTAATTGAGATTTTTATCTCTATATATAAAAAAAAATTACACATTCTTTTTGGAAAATTGTCAAAAATACCATTTTCCTTGTACCACTTTTCACTTTTACCTTAATCACTTTTACCCTTATATTTTTAAGAGATAAAAACACACTTATAGCCCTTGGGTTAATTAATCTAAGACTTAGGGTTTAAGAATGTAAAATTTAGGATTTTAATTAATTTTTAAAATATTTACCTCTTAAAAAATAGTATTTATAAAAATGTCTCTTTAATGAAGGTAAAAGTGAAAAGTGGTACAAGGAAAGTGGTATTTTTGAAAATTTCCCATTCTTTTTCTTCCTCTCAAATGACTGCAACAAAAATGTAATGTTTCTTACTCTACAACTCCCCAACCTCTCTTTAATCTTTTTAGACTTGAAAGCACCTAACTTTATATTCATTTCTCATTTTTCTCTTCTGTATGCTCACTAATTTATCTTGTGTTTGTAGATTCTTCATTACATGGTTCTCATTTTTCACTTCTTTAAAGGTAGATCTATAAATTTTGAATATGTATTTTGGTGTGTTTTATATGTTAGATTCTAAAAAGTTGTATATTTAACTTAATGTAACAAGGTTAAATGTATGACCTTTTTTATTCCTCTTTTGTGTTTGTGATAGTGTTCAATGGTTAAATGTCTGGTCTTTTCTTTTTGGTACGATGGAGAAGAAGATAACACAACATTTTATGTAGGTGAAACCTCTAGAGGCATTAACAAGTTTAAATGTTTGACATTTTTTATTCCTCTTTTGTTTTTGATAGTGTTTTTTTGTTAAGAATCTGATCTTTTATTTTTGGTATGAAGGAGAAGAAGAGAATACTTAGAAAAACTTCTGAAGATTTCTGGAAGACTTCGGAAGACTCCTAGAAGGATTCAGAAGACTCCTGAAAGACTTCTAGAAGACTTCTTGGAAGACTTCCCGCTTAAATTTTAGTAGAATTTAAGTTTCCTGCCAAATGCGAAGTCTTCCGGAAGTCTTTCAGAAGTTTTCTAGAAATCTTCCAGAAGTCTCCCATGAAGATGTTAGTGATTATTTTGTAATTCATTTGTTTATGGTATGTTTAATGATTATTATGTGTACTCTTTTAATTACGAATTATATTTGAAAAGATATTAATGAAATAATTAGTAAATATGTTGATGTTTACAATATTATTTTTCAAAAGTGCTTGATATTATTGAAACTTCGTAACAAAAAAACATTTTGACCATACTACCCAAAACAACATAAACATTTAGTCAAATTTACTACAAACTAAGAGAAAAGACTTCTCAAGAAAACTTAGTCAAATTCACCAAAGATCAAACAATACATAAGTCTCACTAGAAAAAGTTAAGTCTTCTCTCATAAGCGGTAAATTTAAGTGGAAAACTTAAAATTTAAGTGAAAATTGCAATTTTAAATTTCATAAAAATTAAAAAGTATATCTTAAGATATAAGAAGACACATTAAATCACATGAATTGATATTATTGAAGTTATT
>CAJHQP010005635.1:0-44466 GCA_905132765.1 Moricandia arvensis | reverse complement strand
CCGTTAGCGGCGTAGAATAAAAATATCATTTTACAATAAAAGAAATATGTATTATATTTTATTGTTGTATCAACTCATAAATCAATTTGTTTTCTATAAGACTAAACAATACAAACAACATCATATCAATAATATATTATTAAAAATAAATAATGATCAAAAAGTGTTAAACCAACAACGTTAGTTGACTTAGTGGTACTTGAGGGGAGCTTAGACCTCAATACGGTCATGATTTCGATTTGTGCTGGTCACTGGGGAATTTAACATATGGCATCTTCAGCGTTCGAGACCAAAAACCACTACAAGAAAACAGCGTAATTCCGACGACAAATTTGGTCGGAGTTTCGTCGGAATAGGCATATTTTGTCGGAATTTCGTCAGACGTTCCGAAAAAATTCCGAGGAACAAACTTCCTCGGAAATTTCTGAGGAAATGGTTTCCTCGGAAAATTCCGAGGAAAATGGTTCCTCGGAAATTTCCGAGGAAACCATTTTCTCGGAAATTTCCGAGGAAGTTTTTCCCTCGAAAATTTCCGAGGGACCTTTTTCCTCGGTATATTCGCAAACTAATTTTTTTTTAAAATAATTAATTTTTAATATATTTTCTATTTTTAATTTAATTTTTAACAATAAATATAAAAATCATTTTATAACTATAAAAAACTTTTTATAAATATTAAAAACATTTTATAAATATTAAAAACGTTTTATAAATATAAAAAACCTTTTATAAATATTAAAAACTTTTTATAAATATTAAAAATGTTTTATAAATATAAAAAACGTTTTATAAATATTAAAAACGTTTTATAAATATAAAAAACCTTTTATAAATATAAAAAACCTTTTATAAATATTAAAAACGTTTTATAAATATAAAAAACCTTTTATAAATATTAAAAACATTTTATAAATATAAAAAACGTTTTATATATATTAAAAACAATTAATAAATATAAAAAACGGTTTATAAATATTAAAAACGTTTTATAAATGTTAAAAACTTTTTATAAATATTAATAACGTTTTATAAATATTAAAAAATGTTTTAAACGTTTTTATAAATCTAAAATAGATTTATAAACCTAATAATCCTAAATCCAAACAATCCTAACAATATAATCCTAAATCCTAACAATCCTAACAATCCTAAATCCTAACAATCCTAAATCCTAACAATCCTAAATCCAAAAACAACAATCTACCAAACTTAAAATCATCAAATTCATTCAAAAACTTAACAAAAAGAATCAAAAAGAGTGGAATAATGATCTTACATGTTTAGGGATAGGTTTTGGGGAGAAATGGAGAAGATTAGACCGGAAATAATGGAGGAAATGAGAAGAGTTTCGCCGGAAATCGAGAGAGAGATAAGAGAAATAGGGAAGAAGAAAGGTTTCGGGTAAATAGAAACAAAAATTTCCGAGGAAAAGGGGTCGTCGGAATTTCCTCGGAATTTGTAAACTTGATTTTCGCAAATTTTTTTGGCGGTTCCATTTCCCGGGTAATGAAATTTCCGAGGAAATTCCGACGAATAGTAAAACATTCGTCGGAATTTTCTCGGAAAAGCCATAAATCGGAAAAAAATATCATAATCTGTGCAGAGCATATTCCTTCTCCTCGAATTTCCTCGGAAGGAAATTCCGAGGAAAAGGAATATGCTCCGCAAGTCCCCTTATTAGATAATCATACTTCCTTTTCGTCGGAATTTCCTCCGAATTCCGAGGAAAAGGAATATGCTCCGCAAGTCCCCTTATTAGATAATCATACTTCCTTTTCGTCGGAATTTCCTTGGAATATTCCGAGGATATTCCGAGGAAAACATGTTTTGGAGTTTGGAATCATCAAATTTGTGAACCCTAGTTCATTTCTTACACAATTTCAAAGTTGTCCAATGCATAACGTTGAGAATTCTATCTAAAGATGTGGATAAACCATTAAATTACAAAAAAAACGAAATCGATTACAAGTATTGCCCTTCCCGTTTATTAAACTGTATAAGTGTTTCTTTTGAAGTGTATGAATTTCGTTCATACAATCGGAAAAGTGTTTATTAATTGAAAATAAACTAATATTTGGACTGAAAATCAATTTAAGACACTTAGGAAAGTTTTTTTGGTTGTATGTTTTCATTCTAACCGTAAAACGATGTTTTCGATTCAAAATATCACTTTTCATCGGAATTTCCTCGGTATTTTCTGAGGAAACTCCGAGGACCCGGACCAGTTCCTCGGAATTTCCTTGAAAAATACCGAGGAAATTCCCGAGGAAATTCCGACAAAAGTGTTGTCCCTAAACCTAAACCCCAAATCCGAAATGTACTAAGGTATGTTCCGAAGAAATTCCGAGGACTAACTCTTATTTCCTCGGAATTTCCTCGGTTTATACCGACGAAATTTGGTTCCTCGGAATTTTCTCAGTTTATACCGACGAAATAATTGTTCCTCGGAATTTCGTCGGTATTTCGTCGAAAAATTCCGAGGATATGTGTCTCCGTCGGAATATACCTTGTTTTTTTGTAGTGAACCGCTTACGGTGAGCCACCTGGTGACTTTCAGATCTTTGTTTGCTTTGGTTTTTAGTTTGGATCACCTCGGTAGAGTCAAGATATTCGATTATAAAAAAATATGTTAAACATAGTGAACCGATAAAAGATGAACAACTTCGGTGATGATATTTTCCACTCCACGCAAATTGTATGTCTTCTTACACTTTATAATTTTATATTTTACCTCTAGAGAAAACAGTTCAAATTGAATTGTGGTTTTTTTTTACTATTCTATTTTAGAAACATTGAAAAGAAATGAAACTTTACAATATTTTCCCCTCCTTACGATTTTGTCTTTCACTTTTTTCATATTTTTTCTTCCATTTTTCTCTTTCTCACCTTCCTCATTTTCTTCTGTTGTATATAATCGAAAAATTATACCTATCTATTTAATACATATAGTATAGTAATATCATATATTGACGAACGGCCATTGCAGAAAGGAAAACTCATCGATTTTCATGCTTTGTATTTTATTATGTACATTTCACTCCTTCACTTTTTAGTTTGAGGAGGTTATGTTTGGTGCACAGGCAGTAAAAACCGTACTAAAATTATTACTGTTGATTAAGATATCATGTCCGTCAACACTAGATTGTGTCAGAGGGAAAAACATTGATTGTGAAATGTGAGTGGTGATTTTCAAGATATTCTGTCATGATTGCTTCGTATTTTTCAAGTAGGTATGTCTACACTACCCTAGTACTTTTAAGTTTTAATTATTTATTTGGGTATAGTTACCAGTATATGAATTATTAATTGATTTCAATATAATTGGTTGATGATACGGCCATATTGGGTGATTTTTATAATCGTTTCTTTCAAATATCTTCAACAGAATCAAATCTAACACAGAGATTTGAGCGTGACGATCTATACCACTTAAATTTAACATGTCTAGATAGATGACAGATGTTGTAAATTTAGTTTGAATTACACATTCACTGTAGGGTCCAACAGATAAAATATAAAACACATCTGTCGAGTAATTTGAAAAGAGTTACAAGTTTTGGATTTAGAGGTTGCTAGCTTGTTGCCTACCGACAAAAGAGTCAATACTGGTGCGAGGCGGCAGGGAACCGTTACATTATTTTAAAATTTAGTAGCCAAATTGATTGTCAAATTATTGGTTTGAACTTTGCTTGTCCAGTTGATTTTATTATTTCACCAACAGTTAAAAAATTCATATTATTTAGTTTTTTTAATGAGAAAAGGTGATTCTATTATTCAAATTTAAATTATTCTAAAAAGATAAACTAAATAAAATAACCAATAAATTAAAATTTTTATGAAAATGTTAAACGGTTTTAACTAAAAAACCATCGATTTTATTATGTCTCCTCGAAATATAAAATATCGTGAAGACATGAAATGTTTTCTGAAGCTTTGTTGTTTTCATCAACTCTATCGAGAATGTTGGTCATGCTTGAAATTCCTTCAACATTGTAATCAAATTCTTATAGTCTCTTCCAAAGTGTAGCATGTAGAGTGTTTTAATATACACTTTATTGTCCAGTCGAGCATTTTTATTTCTGAGTGTAAATCAGTATCATCGTCTTTAATTTTCTATGCATGAGCTAAATTTGTCCAAAAATATCTTTCTAAACTCATTCACAACCATTAAACATATATGGTGGAGGTCGAACCATCTACCAAACATATATTCTTAAGGCATATATCTTGAGAATGTAATGTTCATGTTATAATTGAACTATCATTTGGTGTATTGCCGTGAACCAGAATTGACATTCTCCTTATGCATATCTGATTAACTCATGTGATTGCCTGTCGACCCCTTTAGATAATTAATCATTCATTGCTTTCTAAAGATACCACATTATCTAAGGATAAGAATCTATCTTCAATATTGTTTTTTGCCAAGAAGATATTTCATATTGGTGTATATACATGAGACATGGAAAATGTTCTAATGAGAAAATGTGTCTGATAAGGTCTATACTTGTACGGCATGCAGACATTTGAAAATAACTTGATTTTTCAAATTTATCCAATTCCCCATATTTGAACACATATTGTCACATCGCATACGTCGACGAGTCAATTTTTTTGTGATAGCCACATGTCATGTCATTGTCATATACGATGTCACATCTTATAATGAACATTTGAAAATGAACATTTCTTTTTCAACGAAAGGCGCTTTGTAATATTTGACTCCGAAAATACAATTTCTTTCTTGATTTTGGGATATTTCTGGCAAACAAATATCTAGATTTAACAGTATATAAACCACTCTCGTATAACTCTAACAATATGTATCGTGATGTGAGGTTCGACTTATGGCCAAACTTTGAATTAAGGTTATTTTTATTGTGTAAGAATATTCTCTAACATTTAAATATCTTACTCTTTAGAATCATCTCTAATGAAATTACTCAGTGTCATTTTGGGATGGACTACGGTAACATTAAACATGACCGACCTTGCATGTGAAATAGGAATCCAAGGGTCCTCCCATGTATTCATCTCAAAACCTGAATGAATCTTAAAATTATTATTTAGTTAATATATTAAATAACTTTAAAATTATAACACCAACAATTATATATTGGAGTTAAATGTTTTACCAAAAAATTAAGATATAAAACTATTTATAATATTGTACAAATGGTTGAACAGTGGCCTAAAGAAATGTAATTTTCATAGATTAGTGAGTACAACATTTATTTTAAAAGCTCAAGTATACTATTGATAAAATTATTTGTCATAGTCTTAAATATTGTGAATAACTCAATCATGGATATAATGTAGATGTAACTATTATAATGGAAAGACGGTTCTGTGAAAGTGAACACAATCATATAACTAAGACAATATAAAACTTTTCTTCCATAAACACATTCTTACCCACTTGATTTTAGCCAATTGATTTGCACTTAATTTTTTCTCTTTTACTAAAATTGTCAAAGTTTTCCAGCAACCCAAAGTTTTTCATTTCGGGCTCACCTCTAGTTTATTCGGAAGGCTATTTTTTCAAATGCGACTCTTCTTTCTTCTTTTAACATAAAGGATGTTTACCATTAGTCTTTAAGCGTTTGGTGAATGCAGAATCGATTGTTGTAATTTTTCCATACCTAATCTGCTATGTTACCATTTGCGTATGTGTTACTATATATATTACATTCTCCTTCATAGCAAGTCAATGTTTTACTCCTTTGCTACTGAACTTCTGATGTAACCCTAAGAACAACTACTCTGATTTTGGTTGGTTTGGTGATGATTAGATGATGGATTGTGGGTCACACAAAGGATGCATAAAACTTTTGATTCATCTGTAAGTTAAATTTACATGAACCCTAAGATCTTTAAACATCTAGGTTAATCACATAATAGAGATTTATTTGCATTCATTGTGCCTGAGAGATCTTCCTTAATGGAAGACGAACATCTTAATCTCTTCTTAGGAACTTTTAGGTTTCTCTCGCCTTACCTATAACTTTATGTGTTGCTTTCAGAATATCTTTATGATGGTCTAAAGATATGTATTTATAGGTGGAGAGATGACATAATTCCTCTTTAGGGTTTCCTTTATTTTAATCTCAATTGTCCATCAAAATAGAGATAAATTAGGAATTACTCTTTTATTTCCAATTTCATTGGTCACCAAATATATTAAGGAATAGCAATATTCCAATAGAAAACGGATAACTATAAGACCATATAATAGGGAAAAAGAAATATTCCTTACAGTCTCCCACTTGGTCGTTAGTAAGATCCACTAATGTTTTTCTTTATGGAATCATAAGGCCGGCATAATATGCTATAACTTTATTATTATTATTTTTCATTTGGTCATCATAAGTATCTTGACTAATCTAGTAATCAATGAGAGTCATAGCGGTTATATATCATTCTGCAACATGATCCCTTCCATGTACTACCACATTGACCACCTTCTTCGTTAGACCATAAACATAAGTAGGAGTCTCGTAATGGTCCCTTTAATGTCTTTAAACAAAGACTCATTATGTTATCAGAAATCCAATCAACAATAATGTGTGTGCACATTGGAAACAGAATATATAAAGATGTAAAAGTCATAAAGAGCTCAAATAATTATGATACATAGGCTAATCATACAAACAAATAATTAAGCGCTATCCTCAAGACCCATTCTTTTAGCATGCTTAATGAAAGTCTTTAGAGGTAAAATTTTTGTAAATATGTTTGCAACCATAAGTTTAGTGCCTATATATTCAATGACAAACTTTTCTCTTTTGACATCTTGCTTTAGTGATAGATATTTGAGGTCCATATGCTTGGCTCCTTTATATATCTTGTCATGCTTAGAGAAGAAGATTTCAGCTTGATTGTCACAGTAAAGAGTGAGAGGCTTGTCAACAAAACTCAAAGCCCCAAAAGACACGAAATTCTACAACCATGTTCCTTGAATAGAAGCTTCACAACATGCAACATACTCAGCTTCCATAGTGGATGTGTAGATTAACTATGACTTCTGGCTTTTCCATGAGATAATACCTCCACCAAAGAGATACACATAGCCGAGAGTACAATGTCTAGAGTCTTTGCATCCACCAAAATCTGAGTCTGGAAATCCAACCATCTGTGGATGTGTTGATTTTTGATATGTCAACATGTAGCTTCTTGTTCCCTTTAAATATCTCAAAACCTTCTTTGCAGCTTGCCAATGAGTGAGTTCTGAGTTACTCTGAAATCTACCCAGCATGCCAACTGCGTGGCTAATATCAGGTCTAGTACAAACATGTGCATACATCAAACTTCCCACGAGAGATGCATAAGAGTATTTTTGCATTTCATTACATTCTATTTCATTTTGCGGACATTGCTTAAGACTCAGCGTATCACCTTTATGCATAGGAACAATGCTAGAAGAACATGTCATCATGCCGAATCTCTCAAGAATTTTATCAATATAAGCTTTTTGAGACATTCCCAAAATTCCTAGTGATCTGTCATAGAATATCTCAATTCCTATCACATAGGATGCCTCACCCATATCTTTCATTTCAAAGTTCTCGGAGAGATAACTCTTAGTCTCATGTAATAGACCAAGATCACTGATGGCCAATAAGATGTCATCAACATACAAAACCAAAAATATGAACTTACTCCAGATATATGCATGGATTCACAATGTTTTCTTTGAAACCGAATTTCGTAATGATTTCATCAGACTTTAAATACCATTGTCTCGAAGCTTGTTTCAGTCCATATATTGATTTCTTCAATTTGCAGACCATGTCTCCCTGACCTTCGATTATGAAGCCTTCAGGTAGACGCATATAGACTTCTTCTTGTAAGTCTCCATTAAGAAATGCGATTTTCACATCCATTTGATGTAACTCGAGATCATACTCAGTTACATATGCCATGATAATTATGAGATAGTCTTTCTAGACACAGGTGAAAATGTCTCACTATAATCAATGCCTTCTTTCTGATTAGACCCTTTGGCTACAAGTCTGGATCTACGACATTTAACATTGCCATGATAGTCGAACTCAGTCTTATAGATCTATTTGCACCCGATTGCTTTATGTCCTTTAGGCAATGAAACAACATCTCAAACTTCATTCTTAACCATTGAGCTTATTTTATCTTTACTGGTATCAATCCATTCATTAGAATTAACATCTTTCATGGCTTATGAATAAGAAACCGGATCTTTTAAATCACATTCTCCAGATTCTAATTGGTAAAGCACATAGTCATCCGGAATAGCTGATTTTCTCTCACAAGTTGATTTTCTTAATGCTGATTCTTCGTGTGCTTCATGTTCATTACTAGTGATATTTTCATTATGGAGTGGTTGATCATTCAACTGGGTTTCTTTGTTGTGCAACGGTTCAACAACAAGTGGATTCCCAACATTCGGAACTAAGGGTAAAGGGATATTTACCCTAACTTCTTGAATGACCACATCTTGAACTTTATCACTCCCACTAATGTCACCATTCTCATAAAATCTGGCATTACTGGTTTCTACTATTCTCGTAGTATGGGATGGACAGTAAAATCTATATCCTTTAGACTTCTCAGGGTAACCAATAAAGAAACCACTCACCGTTCTGAAATCAAATTTCTTTTCATGTGGATTATATATTCTTGCTTCAGCTTGGCATCCCCAAACTTGGAGGTGCAACATACTCGGTTTCCAGCCCTTACACAGTTCAAAAGGAGTCTTCAAAACTACTTTGCTAGGAACTATGTTCAAGATATAGACTGCAGTACGTAATGCATCCATCCACAAAGATATAGGTAAATTAGCATGACTCATCATGGATCTAACCATTCCCATATAAGTACGATTACGCCTTTCAGCTACACCATTCTGCCACGAAGAACCATACATTGTGTATTGAGCAACGATTCCTAATTTCTGGAGGAGTTTGACAAATGGTCCAGGATGTTGTCATGTTTCATCATATCTGCCATAAAATTCACCACCTCTATCTGACCTAATGATTTTCACCTTTCTATCTAATTGTCTATCTACTTCAGTAGTGAATACTTGTACATCATCCACAGATTGAGACTTTTCATGCAATAGATAGAGATAACAATAATGTGAATAATCATCAATAAAGGTAATGAAATACTTTTCACCTTCGAAAGTTAGAACGTCAAAAGGTCCACAAACATTTGTATATATGATTTCAAGAAGCTGTGTACTTCTTGTGGCTCCTCTTTTAGTGTGTTTAGTTTGCTTGCCCTTAATGCAATCTATACACTCTTTATTATCGGTAAAATCAAGATTTTCTATGACTCCATCTTTTACCAATCTTTTAATTCTTTCACTAGAAATGTGGCCTAGTCTTTTATGCCACAAGAAATATGAATCATTTGCACATGCTTTAGTTCGGCGTTTATCTTGCAGGGTGAGATGTGTTTCAAAATTTTGATCAGACAAATTTAATTTGTAAAGATCATTAACCAATATTCCAGAACCAATTTTATTAGAATTCAGAAATAAATTGAAACAACCATCTCCTTGAGAACACTTAAAACCAGCCAAATCAAGTTTGCTTACTGAAACTAAATTACGGAAAATAGATCGAACATAAAGAGTCTGAAATAAATCCAAAGAAAATCCATTATCTAAAATGAGACGATAAGTGCCAATAGCTTCAACTGGCGCTCTGTCTCGATTCCCCATAAGTATATAGTTTTCACTTGGATTTATGGTCTGGGTTGTAAGGAATCCCTGCAAGGAATTAGTTACATGTACATTAGCACCGCTATCAATCCACCAAGTATCAGAAGAAACATGAATAAAGTTAGATTCGAAAAAGCTTACTGAACCCATAGGATTACCTTTCTTTTTAAACCATTCTTTTCTTTTAGGGCAATCTTGATGAAAGTGTCCAAACTTTTTGTAAAAGTTGCATCAGTCATCTTTTCTTGCATACTTCTCATTGACTTGATTAAAATCATTCATCCTGGGTGGTGCTTTTTTATGACTCACTTGAAGTCTTTTCCCAGCTTTAGGTCCAGCTCCTTGGATATAGTGGGAAACCTTGATACCTTCACGACCAAGCCTTGATTCCTCTTGGACCAGTTTATTAGCCAATTCAATAGACGTCCACTTTTCAAAAATGGCGTTGTAATTGATTTGGAATGGTCCATATTGAGGAGGTAAAGAGTTTAGGATAAACTGGATAAGGAATGAATCATCCACACTCATTCCTAAACTCTTTAGCTTAGCCTCAAGGTTGGTCATTTCAATGCAATGTTCATGCATAGACCTTGTGCCATCATGTTTTATGGTTGTAAGATCTGCCATAAATTTCCCAGCAAGGGATTTGTCTGCAGTCTTAAACCGTTCTTCCATAGCTGCTAGATAAGCTTTTGCTTTCTCTACAACTGGAAGGGAGTTTTGATGTTGCTAGCTATTGTCATCCTTAAGAACATGATGCTCAATCTGTTAGTTTTCTCCCATGCTTTATGGAAAACCTTTTCTTCCTCAATACTATCATTAGTTAGTTGGCTAGGCTCTTCTTCACGAAGTGCCAAATTCAAATCTAGTACACCTAATGTGAACTCAAATTTCTCTTTCCATTCTGAGAAGTTGGTTCCAGTGAGGATTAGGACAGAAGAGACCATAGATGACAATCTAGCAGGAAAATATGTTGCATTTTAGAGATATAACAAGAATTAGTTAGACTTCATAACTTAATCAACACTTTAAGAATTGCATGTGTATGACAATAAATTATAATGTTCCTGTGGGATTCACATTATCTCAGATAAAGTCATAGATTCATGAAACTCTATTGAATGGTGTACTGAATCATTCAAGCTAAGTTATATGTGGATATCCTTAGCCTTCACGATAACAATCATTCCATTATCAGTGATGTACTGAATTACTAAACCAAATCATCTGTGGATGTCTTTAGTTTACACATACACTATAAGTTATTTGATCAATTCTCATTGTTTAGTCTACTCATGGGTAACTAAATAATTCATAAGAAGTTCAAAAATTTAGTTTAAATAATGATTTTTAGTTGCAAACTTTCATAGGATAAATTGAGTGTGGTGATATCTAAACTATGATTGCCACTTTATGTGAAATATAATTTTGTACAAATTATGAAAGTGTTTTCTACAATATATAAATTAATTATACATGGATTATGTATATAAAGTTTTATAACTTAAGTGTAAAATTGTTTTTGTACAAATTATGTACAAAAAAATTCTGCAGGATATACAAAATACTCTGTACGAATTATGCACATACCAATTATCATTATCAATTTTGTACAAAAATTTCACGAATCATTATTTTCAGGAAAATCTGTGAAAAACCTAATTCACAGAAGCTGAAATTTGCACGGAAAGAGATTTGCGAAATAAACCCTAATTTGCAGAAATCCGTTTTTGCACGGTGAAAAAAAAAATTCGGGTTTGCACAAACTTTGCACGGATACGAAAAATAAACTCATAAACAGATCTAGAAATCATAATACTTAGATCTATCAATTTCAGTTATCTAGTTCATAGATCTATTATTCTTAATGGATTAAACAGATGTTCATAACCATGCTCTGATACCACATGTAAGTTAGATTTACATGAACCCTAAGATCTTTAAACATCTAGGTTAATCACATAATAGAATCATATGAATGTTTATAGACTTACCTGCATTCATTGTGCCTGAGAGATTTTACTGAATGAATTGAATCATGAATGGAAAACGAACAACTTAATCTCTTTTTAGGAACTTTTCTGTTTCTCTCGTCTTGCCTATAACTTTAAGTGTTGCTTTCAGGATATTTTTATGATGGTCTAAAGATGACCTAATTCCTCTTTAGGGTTTCCTTTAGTTTAATCTCAACCGTCCATCAAAATAGAGATAAATTAGGAATCACTCCTTTATTTTCAATTTCGTTGGTCACCAAATATATTAAGGAATAGCAATATTCCAATAGAAAACGGATAACTATAATACCATATAATAGGGATAAGGAAATATTCCTTACATCATCCTCTTACAAACCCCTAGATATATCACACCAAAGCAGCTATGGAAGGATTTGTTGATTATGATCACTCGCCTCACAACATAATTAATTACGACGTTCAGTTTAAAACAAATGATTTAACAAGATTAAAAGAAAAGTTTTTCATTAAAAATGCTAACTTAATTATGGCCGTGCATATATTTTTATTGGTTACAACTTTGTAGAAAATCAAAGGAAATGGTGCCTGAGCAGCATAGAGAAATGTCGAAAAAAATAGAGAAAAGAAATATTCTTAAATAACTATGTGTCATGTAATGGGCTAATACATTGTTGTTTGAGGCATGGTCGAACTCGGTATTTGCTTAAACATTCTTCTTTTTCGGCCCAAGTAAATTTGAATCATAAATTCTTTGACAAACCACAAAGCCCAAGTCTTCTTGAATATATTTGGCATCATAAATCACATTTGGCATGTCTAAAAGTCTTCTTGATCCATTATGAACTAGTTTGGCCTTTTGTAGTTTTCCGGGTGGATAAATTAGCCGCTCTGGTCGGGTTGAAGGCTGTGTCGACCAACCCAGTATCAACTATATTCAGGATCACATCAGTTTCTTTGATTGTTTCTACCCGATATCAACATGTTATCAATCAGATCTTTCTCTACTATGGTTAAGAGATTCACAGCTGAAGAAAAGGAAAGTTTTTTTCTTCCCGGTAAAACAAATGAGACAAGCTCGCCTTCGCATCATAGCCTCGGATTTTGACCCTCTCACCTTATTAAGGGGAACACTCCCACTCTCGTTGGTTGGCGCACAAATCCCATAAAACAACATATGCCTTATATTCTTGCATACTTCCCACAAAAATGGAATGTTGAAGGACATACTTCAGGTTCAGAATTGAGGAATAATTGTTTCTAGTTTATTTTTAGGAAAGAGGAAGATCTGCAGATGGTGCTTTGTAAGAAAGAGAAGTATCTGATGATGGTGCTTTGAGAGAGAATTTGTCAGTTTCTGAGACAAGTTAGTTTGGAGAGAGTAGACTAAATCTCAGCAACCCATCTCTGCTTCTGTATCTTGCTCTTGCACTTGAACTCCAAAAGACCAAAATATATTTCTTCTGAGTTTCTCAATCTTTCACATAAGGCCATAAAGGTATCTCGTCACAAACTTCATAAACAATGCCTCTAATGCATTTGTGATAAGAATCACATCATCTGCTTTTGTTGCTACTGCTATCATATTTGGAACAAAATAAAAATCTCTAACATTTAAATGAATACCAAAACAAAGTTAAACTTCAAAAAATATCTACAAGTAAACTACGCATATCTGAAAGCAGATACCTAACTAGTAAGACAAGACGGTTTGTCAATTCTCGATGGCTCTTAAGAATATTAATGAATAGGGAAAGAAGATAAATCTCTATTACACATTGGGTTTAACTATTGTTGATTCATAAAAAAAAAACACAATGGGCTTATACATCAATAAAAAAATCTCTATACATTGTATTTCCAAAATCAATTTCTCTTACTTACCTTAGAGTTATATCGATCATCAGAACCCAAACTTGTCTCACTCAAATGATTCAACAAAAGAAACAATCAAAACACACACTTCGCAACTCCAACCAAATAAAATCTAGGAGATATCAAAGAAAACCGTAACAACATTTTAACTAGGGTTAATTCATACTTTCTGGGTGATATGGATCTTGAACGAGAGTGAACATGTTTTCGAATCGGGGATCGACTATGTCTGCGGATCGGAGTCCTTCTTAGGGAAATGCGTGGTCTTCTTGGAGGTGACGTGAAACATGTCAATTCAAAATATTTACATAGTGGCACCTCTAATAGCTCTAATGTACTCAACATAAGCATATCCTTTTGGAAGATTAACTTAGTTCATATGTAAAGAAGTTATGAACATCTTCAATCATAAGAACCATAAAACAATGTTACCGTGGAAAATAGGTTCAATGCAACATATTCCAAATCATGTACAAACATCTTCACAGACCGAACCAAGATGAATAAGAAACCCTAACCTTTTTGCAAGATGAATAAGACCACAACTTTGCGAATTCTTTTTTGTTCTTTCTTTATTTTGAAAATTAATTATTATTAACTAAAGATTAATAAATTTAAAAATAAATGGTATTAAATAAAATTAAAATAGTATTAGGAAATTTTCCGAAGAGAAAGGTTCATAGAGACGAGACTCCTCTTTTTGGTTCAATTTAACAAATCTTTCAATAATAAAATCATTAACGTTTATTATATTTTTCGTATAATATAATATAGTCTATCAAAGACAATAACAAAGAAGTTGATAGGATACATCGGTTGAAGCCTTAGTTGCCAATGGGGAAAATAGATTTTTTATGTGAGCCTGCGTCGGTGGCTTTTGGAGCACCAGCGCTGGGATTTCTCTTTGTTCTTCTTCTTTGTTTTCTAATATCATGGCTTCATGCATGCTTTTTTTAATGTTTCGAGGGATATTTTCGTTTTCTTCTGGTTTTTGTAACCGGAGATATACTTGTTTATCTCAGATATAATAGTTATCGCAGATTGTTTGACGGGTTCTTGAGCAAACTTCTCTAAAAGGACTTCTCTCGGAATAATTTTAACTAAAAAAAAAATCTATCTTTATCTGGAAACTTTTATTGTGTAGGCAATAAAAGTGACTAGAACCCGTTGTGATGTGGGAGAGCACTTTGATTGTTAAAACGCACGGAACATGATAATATGATATCACTGTATTAGCTAAATCCAACCTAAATTTTGTGTGAACTTCATATTAACTTTTCTTGAAGTCGTATTTGTTAGATCATATTTTGTAATAGTTTAGATGCGTTTTTCAAAAGTTTGTTTTAACTTTTTTGATGCGACCTATATTATATATAAATTGCTTGATATGTATTTGACAAAAAAAATGCTTGATATGTAAATGAATGTTAACCAAGAAGTATTAATATTGTTAATATAATTATACACTCACCGCTTGAAACTATATTACTTCTTCTGTGTATTATAGGTGATGCTTAGTAAAACACTTATGACATCTTTATAATGTTTTTAATGGAACTAGGTATATAAGCTTTGGCATTTGATTTAGTTATGACAATCGGTTTGTTTTGGCATTTAAATCCTCATATATCTTCCTTATAGGAAATTATATTTCGATTAAGAATATCAGATAGGGATTTGCTTGAAGATATTTTGGTTTTTGCAAAATAAGATAGGGTTTGGAACAGATACGGATCATATGATTACAATTTTTTAGCAGAAAAAAACGTTTAAAATTACCGTGGACTTCCACATAGGTTCTCGTTATGATCTATGGTGAGGGTGTGCATTTAAAATTTGGTTTGGTTTGGTCTGATGTAGATCGGTTTCGTTAATTTGTGTTGGTCTGTCATCAATTAGTCTAATTTGTTATTTGGCTCAACATTTTCTTGTTTCGAATTAGGAGTTTGCAAAACTATAAAAGACCTGGCTTTAAGATTATTGGGCTTTATGCTTCAAAAGATACAAAACTTTAAAGAATTATAATGGACGTAATGGGCCAACCCTCGTCTTCTTTGTGCTTTAGGTTTAGTTACCTTTAATTTCCAATTATTTTTATAAATGATCATTTTCTCTATCCTTTAAGGCCAATAAAATCAAGGCAAGTGATGTGTTTGTTATTTGTTACAGTGTTCATATTCATTTTAGTTCTTGTTTGATTGTCGTATCAAGGAGACTTCAGATATTTTCTTAATTGCGTTTGCAGTTTTTGATCACATAGCAGGTCTCACTCTCTACCCTTGAGGTTGTGAATCAAATGTGGATTTGGAAACGCAACCAACACGAAGTTCAAAATTGTGAAGGACAAAGACCAATCATTTATTTATTCGTTACAAAAAATTTGATATTTTTCGTTGAGCGTATATAGTTAAGAAACTTAAGATTTGGTTTGACTAGTATGGTTTAGACTGGTCCTGAATTTTTTAGCTGATTCCAGTATAAAACTATTGGTATTGGACCAGAAAGGAACTTGAAGCCACCACCTAACAATAAATGTAAGGGTTTTGCTGCCTAACAAAAGAGTCAAAAGAAGATGTTGTGCGCATTGTTTTCTCTCTAAAATATTATTCTAATATGCTATTGAAAATATTATTTGTTTCAAAATATAAAATAAGGTTATATTCCTAGTTTAACTTTTATGATGTTATTCAAGTAAATGGGTGAAAATAAGTAAATTTTTACTCTTTGTCCAAAAAATGAAGTTAACGAATGAATAAAACGTTTTACTATGACTGACTAATAAAAAAATTACTCAAAACAAATCATTTTTATTCTTTCACCTTTTTATTTTTTTATCTTTTCATATTTTCTCTCAACCTGCTCTCAAATTTACAAATGTGACTCTAAATAAATGAAGGAAACACTGCTTAGTTCAATTCAACATTTACTCATTTTTACCGTCTTCTGCTTTTTTTCTTGCACTTTTTGTTCTCTTTATTTTACTCCCAAGTTTACCAATTGGTATATAACACTATAGAATTAAAAAAGCATCAAAAAGTACTGCTAAAAGAATTATTAGTTATAATGGAGTTAATGCATGCCAGTAATATACTTTTATCGTAATAGGCTCAATAATAGACTTATAGTCAGTAGAACACGATAATCTAATCCACTGCAGGCTGCAGCTACTGATCTCCAAAAGCAATATGACAACAAACCGTGACTGGCACTATAACAAATTTAAATCATTAATGTGTGTTAAATGCTTGATATATGAATGTTCACAATATCAAACGGTACTACCGTTAACGTCCATAATATGCATATGCTGACCGTACGACACTTTGTATACTATTAATAGGTGAGAGCGAAAATAATTCCATGATATGTTGTTGTTAGTTTATTTATATGGAACATGGGAATTAATGGTGACACCTCAATACACGCATGTTTTACACGCCAAAAATAACCCTTGATTTAGCATGATTACGTTTTAGCCATTAATTGTTGAATGCTAGGTTGCACATGTTTTAAATCATCAACTAGAATTTATTGAGGCTATCACCAACTATACTAAAATTTGTGAATTTATTAAGATTTAAAGAATATATCGTGTCTGAAAGAAAAGGGAAAGAAATCGTGTCTAAGACCGTTAGATTGTTGATTAAATGATAGTCAATATAGTCCATCTCATGACCACACTACAAAAAACAAGGTCTGTAGCATCAGTTATAATGTATCGAAAAATTTATTGACACAAACTAGAATTACTTTAAACTAAATGATGCCAATTATACAGTTTTACATCATTTTTCGCAAGTGATGTCATTGTAAAACTTTAATGTCGATTCATTACAAGTGATGCTAATAAATACATATTTGTATCACTTTCAAAAAGTAACGCAAATACATTGAATTTGGAACAGTTATATAACTGATGCATTTATTTTAAAAATACTTGTTATTTAATTAATCGAGAGGATAAATAGTGAATCTAACAACTTATTTAATAAGTTTACTTTTTATTATATCGTTATTGAAATTTCTTCCTATAGATAATTTTATGAACAAATTTTGTTTTAGGATTCCCTCAAATATTCTGCATTAGGCGGGAAGTGAAATATATCTATATAATATCTTTATATATCAAGTACTCACCATAAACGTATTTTGAGTTAGGGCTTTTCAAGAGAAACTTATCATTGAGTTTCGTGAATCAAATCAGCTTACGGCGTTTAGCGAGGTAAATTATACTACCTCTTTTTCTCTGTTAATCTAATGATGACAAAATATTGACACGTAATTTCTATCTAAACAAGCAAATTATTGATTTGATTTCATTGATTTCTTATTCACTGGTGTTAAAATAATTCCATGTTCTTTACACAATCAAATCCTTATTTACTTTTTGTTGTTTAATTTTTGCTTCGTCTTTTTGTTGCTTTAGCTTCTTATTCTGATTTAGATTTAATAACTTATTTGTTTGGATCTATTAAGTTTGCAATCATGAGTATTAAATCCTTCTGACTTGTTTTAAGATTTCTATTACTATCATACGCTTGTTTAGTTTTAGTGTTTAAATCTGACAACCAGTCACTTTAAAGATGTATGACTCTTAGCAATAACTACTACATATCAGCCAAGTTATGAATCTTCTTAATTAAAAACGTTTTCTGTTATGAAATCATATGTATCGTTACTTTAACTATATACTAAAAATAATTGGTTAACTAAATTTTATATATATATATTTATGTATATTTCTTAGGTCATTATGGACAAGTCATGGATAAACAAGTCTCGTTTATCTCAAGACTATACAAATGGCGTAAAAAAATTCTTAGATTTTGCCTTTGGCAAAATTAAAGTGGACATGTTAAAATGTCCATGTAATCATTGTTCTCTATCCAAATCGAAGCTAAGACAAGATATTGAAGGTGATTTAATGTGTTTCGGATTTCTAAGCTCTTATACAGAGTGGATTTTACATGGAGAGGATGTCGATACTAGTGGAAAAGCAACAAATATTCATCATGCTTCCGATGACTCTAATTCAACGGCAAATCTCTTGGATGACCTCTTTCCTAGAATCGACATGAATACATATGTTGGATCTAGTTCTTCTGACCAACCAATCGATGCTGATAACCCATCAAGTACCAGCGATGAAACTAGTTTTGATGAGTTGCTTTCTGATTTTAATCAAAACCTCTACCCTGGCTGCACTGAACTTACAAAGTTGACATTCATACTGAAGTTGTATCATATTAAGTGTATGTGCGGGATAAGCGATAAGGGAATTTCTATGGTGCTTGAATTGCTTAAAGAAGCCTTTCCAAAAGCAAAATTCCCCGACTCTTTTGGTGACATGAAAAAGGTTATTCGCAAGCTCGGGTTGACATATGAATCAATCGATGCATGTCCAAACGATTGTATGCTATATTGGGAGGCAAATGCAAACATAGAAACATGTGGAATTTGTGGAGCATCTAGATGGAAAGGTGGTAGTTCTATAGTTAGTGAGGCATCTCAGTCTCCAAAAAAGCGAAACAAATTCCTGCAAAGGTCTTACGCTACTTTCCTTTAAAACCCCGTCTACAACGACTATTTATGTCGTCAAAAACAGCTTCGGATATGAGATGGCATGCAAGTGCTCCTGATGGTGATGGAAAGCTAAGACATCCTCGAGACGGTGGAGCTTGGAAGGCTTTTGATTTACAGTTTCCCGAATTTGCATCGGATCCAAGAAACGTTCGTCTTGGCTTGGCCACTAATGGTTTTAACCCATTTGGTACATTAAGTACTAGTTATAGTATATGGCCGGTGATCCTATTTCCATATAACCTTCCTCCATGGATATCAATGAAGCAAACATCGATGATCCTTTCTATGATTATTCTTGGAAAGAAAATGCCTGGAAATGATATTGATGTGTTTTTGCAGCCCCTTATCAAAGAGCTAAAGGAGTTATGGCTTGATGGAATTCAAACTCGAGATGCTTCAACAAATCACACATTTAGCATGAGAGCAGCTCTTATGTGGACAATAAGTGATTTTCCGGGTTTTGGAAATTTATCCGGCTGGAACACTTATACAGCATTGGCATGTCCAAGCTGCAACTATGATGCCGTTGGTCGACGTTTACGCTATGGGAAAAAAAACTGTTTTATGGGCCATCGTCGTTTCCTTCTCAAAAGTCATAAGTATCGGCAAAATAAAGCTACTTTTGATGGAACCGTAGAACTTAGAAATCCACCGGTTACACCAACAGGTTTTACAATTAAAGATCAACAAGGAAAAGTTGATATTACTCTTGGAAAGAGACGTTTACAATTAAAGATCAACAAGGAAAAGTTGATATTACTCTTGGAAAGAGACGTGTCTTGGTTGGTAAAAAGAGAGACCGAAGTGGTATGGAAAAGTGTGATGATCAACAGTGGAAAAAGAAGAGTATATTTTTTGACTTGCCTTATTGGGAATCCATGGTCCTGCGACATAATTTAGACGTTATGCATATAGAAAAAAATGTGTTCGACAATCTTGTTTACACATTGTTAGACGACAAAGGGAAGTCAAAAGATAACTTAGGCGCTAGAAAAGATCTCCGTGAGCTTGGTATTCGCTCTGAGCTGTGGCCTGATGATAATGATAAATATGCACCAGCAAGTTTCACTTTGGATCGTAGTGGGAAAGACATTTTCTTAGGTGTTTTAAAAAATGTAAAACTACCGGACGGATATGCATCAAATATATCTAGCTGTGTTGATGTAAAGAATCAAAAGCTATCTGGTCTTAAAAGTCATGACTCTCATATCATAATGAGAGATTTATTGCCAATAGCAGTTCGGAATCTGCTCCCACAAGATGTAACATCTGTCATTATTGAGTTATCTCGTTTTTTCCGAAATATATCAGCAAGGGTCCTTGATCCAGATGAATTAGATAAACTACAAGAGCATATTATAATGACTTTATGCCATATGGAAATGGTATTCCCTCCCTCGTTTTTCACGGTAATGGTACATCTAACTGTGCATCTCGTCGAAGAAGCAAAACAAGGTGGACCGGTGGCTTTTCGCTGGATGTATCCAATTGAAAGGTGATCGTCGGAAACTTTTAGTCACATAAATATATCATTACTGGTGAATATAAGATTATCTCACATAATTAATGTATGTGCAGAACTCTTGGACATTTCAAATCTTATGTTCGCAATCGTGCCAAACCTGAAGGATCTATATGCGAGCAATATTTGGCTGATGAATGTGTAACATTTTGCTCAATGTATCTCAATGATATAGAGACAAGATTCAACAGAGTTGGAAGAGTTGATGATCGGCCTTCATTAGTGCAAAATCATACATCAAACTCAGAGCTTCAATCAAGTTTCCCAAATGTAGGCCGATTTGTCGGAGCTGGTCATGTTTATACACTTAGTTATATCGAGAGACAACAGGCGCATCGGTTTATATTGATAAATTGTCAATTCTTAGATCATTTGAGAGAGTAAGTTTTCTATATTAATCAATATGTACTCTACTTTAAATTCATTTATATTTAACTAATAAAACATTTATATTAAATGGTTAATTTAGGCGATACAAAAAAGAGCTTAGCAAGAAAAAGATTCGTCAAAGCAAGCAGAGTCACGTCTTAGATGTTGACAGAGAAGTGCATCTTAATTTTGGGAAATGGCTAAAAGATAGGGTAGAAAAAAATGATGATGAAGGTGTGTCTGACGATATTAGATGCTTAGCTTTGGGCCCGTCTGAAAAAGTAGTGAAATATTCATCATATAATATTAATGGCTGTAAGTTTAGAGCATCAGGAAGAGATGATAGCCTGAAGACACAAAACAGTGGTGTTTATGTGAATGCTAATACGGTGAGTTATTCGAACTCGCGTGATCAAAATCCTAAAGCAGGAGATATAGCTTATTATGGGAAGTTGGTAGAAGTTATCGAACTAAACTATTATGAGACTTTTAGAGTTGTGCTTTTCAAGTGTAAATGGGCTGATACTCGCAGTAGTCGAGGTTACAAACATGATGTTTATGGTCATAACATGGTGAACTTTAATCGGTTATTACACACGGGAGATGAAGAAGAAGACGAACCGTATGTGTTGGCCTCTCAAGCAAAAATGGTGTATTATGTAGAAGATCCATGTGAGCAAGGATGGAATATTGCTGTGCATGTCCAACCTAGAGATTTATATGACATCGGGGATACTAGCCTATCATAATATTTTTTTGAAGAAGTAAATATTTATAGCACTTACAATTCAGGTTATATAACATAATTATTTTAAATATTACTAGTTTTATTTATCATTAATGTGATATCATCATTATATTTCTCAATATTAACTAGGTTTATATTTTCTGTGTAAAGTTATGGATTTTACAGATTCTGATGATACGCAAGCACCAGAGGACTCGCAGTTTTTAGAGACTCAGGTGGATTTCAGTTGTCCACCACAGTTTGCTACAGAGTGTAACACTTTCAAATGGAAAGTGAAAATCAGAGGTAACGTTCAATTTTTTTATTGACACATATTAGTGTTAATAACTGATATATATTTAGTTTTAGTTTTGATAACTAATGAATTGTCTGATTATTAAATAGATGCAAATGGAGAGATACAAGACCAAACGTTGACAACAAAGGAAGTTTGGAAATTGCAAAACCGTAAAGTGATAGTTCATTTTGATGAAGATTGTGGCCAGCCTGATGAAGATTCTGGAGGCTTATTGGGGTCTTGGTTAGGTCAGTTGAGCAATGATGTTAATTTGTTGCCAATTGACTACGCTGATTGGAGGGTATTCGCTCCTCATAGGAAGGATAAAGCCTGGGACATCATTCTGGTAACAAAAAAAAATATTATTACTCTTGCAATATAGTTATTCGTTTTTATACTTTTCTAACTAGTTTTTTGTAATAAAAATCTATGGCTTTTGTTACAGACAAAATTCTGGTTTGATAACCCGGACACAAAAAAAGAACTATGTTCTAAGTGTATTAGGGAGCAGATGCAAGGATTTTAAAGTTCGTCTCTGGAAGATGTACAAACGAAATGACCGTACTGAAACCATTCTGAATCGTCCTGTCATGGTTCCGGAAGATCAGTGGAATGATTTTGTTTTCTTTAGATTCACTAAGAAATGGAAGGTATGTTTATGTATTGAATATACAATATATTAATACATATTACTAGATTTGAGAGTAACTTCTTAGTATTACATATCATATTTCAGAAAATGCGTGAACGGAATATCAATAACCAAAAAAAGAATATTTTGCCACATGTCTGCGGAAGAAAGAGTTTTGCAAGGAAGCGACGCAACATTGTAAGTAATTTGTGTTTTCATGATTTATTGATTCTTCAAACCATTCGTGTAGGTACATATTTATGTTTATATTGATAAGTTAAATATTTTTTTCTTATATTGTCTTTAGAAAGACCAAACAGGAAGAACACCATGCAGAGCAGAATTTTTCATTGCAAGCCGTAAGAAGTCTGATGGAACTTTTGTTTGTGAAGAAGCAAAAAATCGTGCGGTTAGTTCTTTTAAATATTAAAATTTATAACTAATATTTATAAGCCTATTAAATTGTACATGTTTATATATTTTAAAAATATTTCAGGATGAACTCACACTTTTGATGAGTGAAAATATTTCTGAAAGATCAAATATCACTGCAAGTTTAGACGATGAATATTCCAAAGTTTTTGGACCAGAGCGATCAGGACGAGTCCGTTGCCTAGGACGTGGACCTACACCTTCAAAGCTATTGAAAATGACCAATACTCCAAATTTAGAAGCGTCAAATTCTTAAGTTGTTGAGCTAAAGTCACAAGTTTCAGGATTGCAAAGTCAAGTCCAGAATTTAGCAGGAATGATCCAACAATTAGTTGGTGCTACTACTGTTCAGGTTATTTTATACTAATTAGTGTTTTATATATTTATTGGTGTATTATATTGTTTACTAAATATTACTTTGTATATGTAGGCTAATGGAGTGGTCCCAAATTTAGCTGGTGTTCTGTCAAACTTGGCCAATCAACCAAATTTTGCTGATATTTTATCAAATTTGGCCAATCAACAAAATTCTGAGGTACTTTATGAGCTTTATGTTAAACATTTATTTATTTAATTTAAGCATTAATCTTTAATTCAAAAGAAATAAGTCTAATCTGGTATTTTTTTTACAGGCAACCCAAAACAGAGATCATGTGAATTAGAGTACGGGGACGACATGCACTTTTAATAATTCAGTTTAGAGCATTGGTTGGATTATTTATTTTATTAGCTACTATGGTTTTTATGTTTAGTTCACGTTTTAATAATAGACTTTTGTATGCATTTTGATATTTATCTGAACAAATAATTTATTTATTTTATATTAGTAATAAATTGTTATTATTTTAACGAATTTAATTTGTAATTATTGAAAGAAAATATATTGCTTCAGTTACATAAATGATGCATGAGTATTCATAGCAAGTATATTAAATGATGCAACAGTGAGATATTAACATCAATTACAATAAGTGAGACAATTTTTTCCAATCACTTAGAGATAAGCGTTACAATTTTTAGTATCAATTGTTATAACTGATAACATATTTTCCATTGTTTATATGAAGTAATGCTAATATTAACATCACATATTTCAAATGATATAAAATTGCTATCATCTAAAAGCCTGATGCAAGTATTCACAACGTTTAAAATAACCAATGCAAATAATTAAATCATTTATGCTAAGCGTCATAAATTTTTATATCGATTATGATAAGGGATGCATTATAATATCATTTATTATAATTGATGGAAGTATAACCATCACTTACTATAACCGTTACCTTATATTGCATCACCACTATGGGAATCAATTATTTAAGTGATGGTAAAACATTTGTGTCATTCAATAAGTGATATAAAAGTTAAAAATAAGTGATGTTACAGATCTCGTTTTTTGCCCTGTTCAAAAAGACGGCCGCCTAGCCGCTTAGACGGCCGCTTATGCGCTAGGCCCCACTCGTCCGCCCCAATTAATGTAAAATCCGTCTAAAAAATCAGATGTTCGATTTTAGTCCGTCTAAACCATCTAAATGACCGCCTAACCGCCTACATGACCGCCTAGCCGCCTAATTTATTTATTTTTTAAAAAAATATTTTCTTAATTTATTTATTTGATCTAAGATATTATAAATGCAACTTATTTGCATAATTTTGATAAAAATTATACCGTATTAAGTTTATAGTTTTATATGTGTGTGTTTTATGTGATTTTAAATATGAAAATGTATTAATTTATAAAAATAAAAATTAACATGTTTTATAATACATTAAACAATATAAAATTCTGCCCGCGTAATTTCCGCTTAATCTCCGATTTTCTCGCTAGGCGCTAGACCTGACCCAGCCGCCCGACTAGCGCCTAGCGTCTTTCATAACAGGGGTTTTTTGTAGTGCCAATACATGGCACGCTCTACGGTTTTGCCCCTTAAAGAGAAAAAGACAGATCATAATCAACTTTTTTTCTTTTTACCAAAGAACTAGGTAATAATCCTCGGAGTGATATATTTTATAATTTTTTTGTTAAATAACTATATTTTTTTATTTTTTAATAATAAAAAACTATGTAAAATATATTTTCATGTTATCAAAATAAAATTGTAAAAAAATTAATTTTTATCAGTTAAAGTATGATACATATTTTTCAATTTTAAAATTAAATCATATGTACTTTTACAAGGTACATATATTTAAATGATATTAAAAATATATATTTTTTAATTTGAATATCTATTAAATGAGATAATCTCGTACTCGTATAATTTTATGATTATTTGTATCTTTTTATTACAAAAATTTCAAACTATTGATCAGTTTTTTTAATATAAATCTTTAGCAGTATTAGTAATTTAAAAAAAATCAAAATATAACATGAAAATCTTATTTGGTTATATAGTTAATGTGGTTATTTATTTTATTTAATAATAATATTACACAAAAATGATAAAGAATGTATAAATTTTTTATCAAATCTTTATTATTCAGAATCATTAATTTTTGTATATTTTAATCACATAAGTAACTCCATAACCTTTATTTAAGTAAATAATGATTTTTTTTGTAGATTACTAGTTAATTTACGATAAATTTAATAAGAAGTATAATATATATTTAGATAAATCGATATATTTCTCTAATGATTTTAAAAAGCATTATAGTAATGACACGTGTCCTACTTAACAATTTAAGTGCTTGTCGATTGCATAAGGAATCATGTAACCATTTCGTAAGAAAATGGAAACTTTGACCAGTACTCAAATAAATCCTAATATGTTAAAATTTGAGAAATAATTGAATTTAATTATGGTGATATATTTCTTAACTTGAAATATTATGAGTTCTATTTGTAATATATAATATTGTGTAATAATGATAGCAAATAATAAAATAAACCACATATATAAAATTGCATATTGAAATTTTTTGAAATCATGAAATATCAATTATTGAAATAATTGTTACTTACTTTAACATATTATTGATGGGTGAAATTTAACATATTATTTGATACAAAATAAAATATATTATCAGTTACTAGAAAGAGGTAACACAGCACAATTATTAGAAAACGATTTATTATTATTGAAATTATTAATGATTTAGTACATATATAATTCATAAAATCTAATTTTGTTGTAAAATCAAATAGTAAAATAATTTTATTCATTATATGAATATAGGTAACTGGGAAAATTAAGAAAATTTATTATTAATTAAAAATTAAAATATGTTATTAGTTATTTAATTAAATAATATAAAAGTCCATTTAATTGCATCCATTCCAAGAATAAGCATTTTGCGTTTTAGGTCATAATTTTTTTCTGTTTTTTCTACCAGAGATACAATTCTGCGTTTTCTAATCTAAAATTTTGTTGGTTTCCCACTAAAACACAACTTCATGTCATCTCACCAAAACACTACATTTATCACACAATTCTGTGAAGCTAATTTAAAATGCATTGATGTTGCCTGCATCGGTCTTCAATATCATAATCGGATAAACTGATATATGTGAGGATGTGTCCATGATATTCCTAGCATGTAATTAGTGTACGAAGAGAGCCAACAGATACATGAAGACGTGGTAAAAAAAACATTAAGACGTGGTACAACATCGATATGAAGGTCAATGAGACTTGATATGTAACTAGTTACTACTCCTTCCCTCTGTTCATACAAGATAAAAAAATTAAAATAAAATTGTGTTTCAAATAGATGTGTGTTTCATATTTTCTATGCAATTTAAAAAAGTTAATAATGGTAAATTATAAATATAAAAAATTGTATTTATTCAAATACTATTGGTTTAAACTTATAAAATAGCTAAACATAGATAATGAGAAATTTACAATCAACATTTAATATGTTTCTATATTATATGTAAAACAAAAAATACATAATTTATGAACAGAAAAAGTACATTTTTAAAAATGCTTTTCCATGTACTATCACCACCTTGAAAAGCTGAATCAAAACCCCACAAAAATTGGGGTTTAGTGTCCTAAAAGACCAAAAAATTACATCTGCAGTGATACTAATAGGAAGCTTAATAAATAAAAAGAGAGAGCCAAATACCAAGCAAGGTCATAGGCCGTTGAGTGTCTGAACCCAAAATAAAGACTGTGAGATGTTGCTGCCGAGAACGAGAGTCAAGACGCAAAGACACTGTATGATTGATATATGTTATTAGAGAAGGCGGTTGGCCTCGACGGATTAGAATGTATTCGAGAGTTTCTCTCCATCCAGAGATTGTACAATGAAGCTTGGACTATAACCTGATAATTTGAGTAAGCAAAAGGATCTTTAGATGTGTATTTCAACCATTTCAATGTGTCCTTGGAAGAAGACGGTGGGTGAGCCATTTCAATGACGTCCACCTTCTCTCCGGACATGTAGTTGCTTTCAAACCTCCACTCCAGCACCAGAGAATGGACAATACCTTGAGCACTTTCAGGTCTCAAATGAGTTTCTAAAAAAAGCGCCAATAGATGGCTTACCTAACTACTACATTGATTTGTCTTTGGTATGTCTTGTGATGAGAACCTCTATAAAATGTGCTTGTATCTTACATTGAAACCCACAAATTCTCATTATATTTTAGTTTTGATCTTTCTTTTCTACAAATTAGAGATTGTTCGCTAGTTAAATGGTTATCAGTATGGGGTTTAATATCTCATTTTGTTGTCTACTTAATTTTTAGTCGTATCCATCAGCTGTAGTAAAATCTTCGCACCTTAACGTAACAAGGGGAATTAGAGTCATCTTAAATTAAAAAGTAACCATGACAAAATAGCATAATTGTTCTGTATATTTATATATTAATTGTTATTATGCCCTTTTCATATTTCCTCAGTCATTTTTAATTTAAAAATAATTATTCAATTTTGAAAACTTACTTATATAAACACATTGATTTTTTCTGTATATAACATGTTTTAAATTTTTAAAACGAACATATACTTGATTAAATTTGATATGTAATCTTGTAGTAAAAAAATAAATAACATAAACTTGTTTTTATTTTATATATTATTATGAAAATAAAATATTTATACAAAATTTTAATTATTTTTGTGAATTATATAAATAAAAAGATACAAATTTATTTTCTTATTGTTTTTTTACCTATTTTTTTATTTTGTTCACTTGTAAATATAATAGTATATTATTAATATAGTATAGTATAACTGAGTGAAAGTTCTTTTGGGGAATAAGACTACTCTTTGAAAAACCTCGTTAAATTCACTTTTTATGTTGTAGTTTATCAATAAATGGCGCATAAATTTGTTTATGTAATAATTTGTTTTTTGGAAATTCTAAAAATTGACTTTGTAATCTCAAATGTTTTTTTAAAAATTTTGTTTATTGCCCAGAAAACATTATTCAATAAGTAGATTAGAATGTACATGACGCAGTGTTCATCTTTGTTCACATGGATTACTTCGAGAATTTGGTATGCACTTTTCCTATCACAACCATTTAAATTAGTTACATATAGTGCTTGTATAATTCAACATATTCATATAACATCGTCCACAGCTTACCATCTAAAAAAGGTTTTTATTTGAACTTAAATTTTGGACACATAAGACATAATATTTGTAATACGTGTTTATATAAAATAAAATTGAAAAACCAAAAACACAAACTTAATAGAAATAATTACTTCAAACTTTCTTCTTATTAAAAATTATTTGAACTCACTTCTATGGTTTAATTAGATTTACAAGAGTACACACACGTGTATCTTAACTAACCAATTCCTAATCTATTCTCTAACATAAGGTACCACACACACGTTACTTGATTAGCAAGTCTAGACTCAAGCCTAATTTTAGATCTTTCTTTGGTGCTGCTCCGCCTCTCGCTCTGTAAGTACACTACTTTGCTACTCGTACACCCAAACTATATACTTCTCCTTCGCGCATATCTTGTGAGAATATCTTCTTAGAATATTCTTCTTGACACGATTGTCCTTATTGTCCTTAGCTACTTGAACTTACAATCTCCCCCTGTTTGTCTGCATCTGTCACTCTATTCCTATCATGCACCAATGAGAAAACATACCTACACCTGACAGTACTTAGTGAGTCACGATTAATCAGATGTTAATCACAACACGATTAAGAGCATTCAACAATACATAGAAATACCAAAACTAGTTCAGATAACACACATGATAGAGTCTCAAAACAAATAATGAAACAGAAAAACAAACGGAAAAAAAACTTTGTCTTCAATCTAACCGGCTATGCTTCCTGCTCCAAGTTTCCCCATTGAATGAGTGAGCAGGCGGACAAACATCTGAAGCTCAGGCACGGCGAACTTGACATCTCCGTGGACCTTGAAGTTCCCCGATGTTGCGCATGATGGTGGTGGGAGCACCGATCAGCTCATCATCCACGGGAAGGTGTGGGATCTCCTTCTGCACGTCCAGTAGGGGTGGGCATTTTACCCGATTTTCGAACCCGTACCCGAACCGAAATCCAAACCGAAATCCGAACCGAAATAGCAAAATACCCGAACGGGTATTGATTTAGGAGAGATTAGATATCCGAACCCAAACGGGTAATATCCGAACCTGAATGGATATCCGAAGATAACCGAACATAACTATACTTAACCTTATATTTCTAGCTTACATCTCTCATTTTATTTAAAATATTTATATTTATGTTACACAAACTTTAAAATCATACAATAAACATAGAGTTATGGACAAATTATTTGATACTCACTTAAAATGTATGTCAAGCTTTTTGTTTCATGTATTAACAAAATTTACATTCAAATTTTAAAACAATAACCAAATCAATGTCTTTTTATTTTTGACATGTATCTCCAAATCTATTAATCATTCAATCTACTAAAAGATAAAAACTCAGTGAAAATTATATTTTAAATACAAGAAACTTGAAAAATGATTTTTTTAAAGTCTAAATATCCGAACCCGACCCAAAATAACCGAACCCGAACTCAAAATACCCGAACCCGACCCGAACTATAAAAATACCCAAACGGGTTCTATAACCCTATACCGAAATACCCAAAAATCCAAAATACCCAATCCAAACCCGAACGCCCACTCCTAACGTCCAGTACTTGAGAGATGAAATTAGGGAGACCTAGCTTCCTGTTAGGACCCATATCGCGTGTGAGCTCCATCACCTGATCATACATCAGGGTCCCAAAATCAATCTCTCGGCGGTGGATGAGAGCCCACAACAGATGGAGACGCTTCTTGATGAAGACGTCGGTGTTGGGTCCCAAAAGCCTGTTAAGTTCGCAGAGACGGTAGAGAATATGATAGGGAGGTCTGAGGGAGGTGAGACTGAATCCTGTCTAGCCGGTACATTGATAGCCAGTGAGGGGTGCTGATGGCAAGAGTGAGATCTCCACTTTCTCAGTCGAAAGATCGATCAACGGGAGGGGTAGCGAAGAGCTGATTGATCATAGTAAGATCAAAACCAAAGCGAGTACCTCGGACTATCACCCCTGTCATGGGAGTAGCAAAGATTTTCCAGGCACTCTCTGACCACCTTGGCACAGAAGGGTCTCACATGCAACACCGACTACGTCCATTCTACCATATCTATCAACCTAAGGGCGTCACTAACTTCTAGTTCTTTGGGATCGAGATTACCTTGTACTATGAACCCCCTGAGGCAGAGATCACAGTAGGTACTCTCGGCGTCAGAGCAAAAAAAGCGATGATCAATAGGGCTCACCTAAGGACAAACCAGTGAAACACATCACGGTCAAGGAGCTTGTCAAAAGAGAAGTAATGAACATAAGCGGAACTGTCGTAGATTACTCCATGGATTCCAGCCATTGGAAGATCTTGATGCAAGAATAGAGAGATGAAAGATTGAACAGAGAGAAAAGGAAGAGTTTTTTTCTTCGAGAAGGAAACTGAGAAAACTAGGAGGGAGAATGCAGTCACGCAAAGGTCTCGTCAAGATATTTATACTCACTAAGGGCGTAGCAGACACCCTCGGCTTTTTGCAGATCGAAACACGCTATTAACTGCAGCGCATTTACTTTCTCAAGGACACCTTTTTGTGACCCAAGCCCAGCTAATCTTTAATCAGCCCAACACTCGTAGACGGATCAGACCCCTTATGAAAGAGAGTGGTGAGTCACCATTGCTTGATGAACACATGAAGCCCAACCGAATCGAACTAATACTCTTGAAAAGAGAAACATTCTACCCGAACTTTTAAACCCGTATCCATAGTACTTGAATCATTTCATATCTCAGACTCTAGACCTCCACTTAGTTAGTCAAAGAATCAGTTGCATTTGCCACTGCTTTCCTCAGCTGAGGTGCATTCATGGTCAAACTCAGCCAGGTACTCTTCTGTGGATCGAAGTTTGTCACTAGACGAGGATCAAACTGTTTTGAGAAGATATACAATCAGAGGAGGAAGTTCAGTAATTCTAGAGCATTCGTTGGAGTATGACATTGTTGGGATATATATTATTTTTTACTAGCTTTTTGATGTTGTGTTTCTCAGCTGAGATGCATTCACACTTTCCCCCTTTTTTATATGTCATACTCTCAAGTTGGCTTTCTCTTCAACTTTACTATGATGTTAAAGTGCTAGGATATTTTGAACTTTGACTCAACTCCCTCATGATTTCTTTACAAACACTCTACTTTCATAGTTCAAGTTATGGACATGTAACACGAGTGGTAGAGATTTTAATCAATCAGTGACCTAATCATCAGTCCCTACATTGACTGCAGTCAGATTCACAATGGGGCAACAACGAGTTCCGACGCAGGTGCAAATCATCCCGAATTAGAAAGAGTGACTTAACCAGTTTTCACCAGAGGCGTTGCTTTGGCGCCTTACTCGAGTGACTATAAGTGGGATTTACTAAGAGAAGAATATGATCATTTGAGATACACGGGCTTATCAGAGTTCACAGATTCCCAACGCCTTTCGCATATGCAGAAAGGTGTTGAGATCCAAGGGTTTATTGAAGATATCAGCTAGTTGTTTTTCGGAGGGCACATGTTCAATGATTGCAAGTTTCTCCTCTACTAATTCTCTAACAAAGTGATGTCTAATATCAGCATGCTTAGTTCTAGAGTGCTGAACCGGATTTTTTGATATGCTTATGACACTTTTATTATTACAGTGAACGAGGATTGGGTGTCAATACCGTAATCTTTGAGCATATGTCGCATCCAAAGGAGTTGAGTGCAGAAGCTCCCTAATGCTATATATTCCGCTTCTGCTATGGATAATGAGACACAATTTTGTTTCTTACTTTGACATGAGATATCATTGTTACCTAGAAAGAAGTATCCTCCTAAGGAGCTTTTCCGATCATCCAAACAGCCTGCCCAATCTACATCACAAAAACCAGCAAGGTTTGTGTTAGTTTCAGTTGAGTAGTTCATACCATAGTTTAGTGTGCCTCTCACGTATTTAATTATACGTTTAACCACTTGAAGATGTGATGCTTTGGGATTAGCTTGATATATTGCACATAACCCCACACTCAGATAGAGATCATGTCTGCTTGATGTTAGATACAACAAGCTTCCTATCATGGCTCTGTAGAGTTTTTCATCAACCTTGACCCTTTCTTCGTCTCTGCTTAGTTTGATTGTAGTACTCATAGGTGTTTGTGCAGTCTTGCTCGTTTCCCATATCAAAACTTTTGACCAGATTTCATTCGTACGTACTTTGGGACACAAAAATACCACCCTTTGTCTCACAAACTTGGAGACCAAGAAAGTAATTGAGTTCTCCGACCATGCTCATTTCAAATTCTCGAGTCATTGTTCTAACAAACCCATCAATCAGGCTCTGGTTAGTTGCTCCGAAGATGATATCATCAACATAGATTTGTACTATCAAGATGTGTGATTCTTGACATAAAATAAACAAGGTTTTGTCTACACTTCCTCGTTTGAATCCTACTTTCAGTAAGAACTGAGTCAGACGTTCATACCAGGCTCTGGGTGCTTACTTTAATCCATATAAAGCCCTTTTTAGTTTATACACATGATCCGAGTGCTTGGGGTCCTCAAACCCTTTTGGTTGTGCCACATATACTTCTTGAAATACCCAATTCAGAAACGCACTTTCACATTAATCTGGTACAGTTTAATTCTTAGTTTGCACGCAATTCCAAATAGAAGCCTGATAGACTCTAGTCGAGCAACTGGAGCAAAGGTTTCGTCGAAGTCAATTCCTTCTATCTGTGAATATCCATGAGCCACCAATCGAGACTTATTACGCACAACATTTCCTTTTTCATCTATCTTGTTCTTGTAGATCCAGTTGGTTCCCACTACGTTGACTCTCTCAGGTTTTGGAACTAGATCCTAGACATCCAATCTAGAAAACTCTTTGAGCTCTTCATGCATGGAGTCGGTCCAGTACTCATCTACAAGAGCTTGCTCGATGTTTTTTGGTTCATAAGATGAAACAAAGCATGCCAGTTTTACCATATATTTGAAATCAATCTGTTTGTTCCAAGTTTTCCTTCCTTCATTGAATTCTGCAATGACATCTTTATGTTGTGGTTTTTGTGAACCTGAGATTTGCCCGTCTCTTCCTTGGTTATACCACCTTCATTTATCTCATCGTTTTCACTTCCAGGGTATTCCACAATTTGGTCAGTTGTTGAGTGATCGTCACTCTGTTGACTTTCCACTAGTTCTAGTAGTACACTTTGATGATCATCGAACACTATATTGACTTCATCACCTAGATGAAATGTTCGCTTGTTGTATACTCGATATGTCATGCTGTTGGTTGAATACCCGAGGAATATTCCTTCATCACTTCTTGAGTCAAATTTTCCAAGCTGCTCTTTATTGTTCATGATGTAACATATGCAGCCAAGAACATGGAAATAACTCATGTTTGGAAGTTTTCCTTTCCATATCTCGTATGGTGTCTTTTTGGTGCCGGGTCTTAGATATACTCGATTAACAATGTAACATGCAGTGTTTACTACTTCAACCCAGAATTTTTTCGGAACATTTTTACCGTGGATCATTGCTCGTGCCATTTCTTGAAGGTTTGATTCTTTCGTTCAACCACTCCGTTTTGTTGAGGTGTGTGTGGGGCTGAATACTGGTGTATGATGCCTTGTTCATGACATAATATTTCAAATGCATTATTTTGAAATTCTTCACCATGATCACTTTGTATTTGTATAATTTCACCATTTTCTGACTTCAGCTGAAGAGCCAATATCCTGAACATGTCGAGAGCGTCTGATTTTTCTCTGAGAAACATCACCCATGTATACCTAGAGAAATCGTCAACTAAGACAAAGGTATACTTCTTTCCTGTGATGCTTTCCGTCTTGGTCCCATGAGATCCATATGAACCAACTCAGAATCTTGGTAGTTATAATGTCTGAGAGTTATTTATGTTGAACTTTCACTTGCTCCCTTTGCAACATGCATCACACACAAGGTCGGTTGATGATTCCGGCTTGGGTACTCCGCGGACAACACCATTGTTCACTAACCGGCTAAGGCTATGAGTGCTCATTTGTCCCAGCTTTCTGTGCTAAATATCGAGTTGAGATTTTGTGTTCATCATACATTTGTTAGAAGCATTCCACATGTAGAAATTATTGCCTGAACGGATTTCTTGTGGCTTCACATTTCCTTCTTTGTCTAGGGCTTTGCAATTAGCTCTTGTAAATGTCACCGTCATTCCTTCATCGCATAACTGGCTTATGCTGATTAGATTGGCTTTAACTCCCTTTACTCGGTATACATTTACCAATCTCGGTTGTTCAGAGTTCTTAGTGTG
The DNA here is from genome assembly GCA_905132765.1 of Moricandia arvensis. NCBI lineage: Eukaryota > Viridiplantae > Streptophyta > Magnoliopsida > Brassicales > Brassicaceae > Moricandia > Moricandia arvensis. The sequence continues at coordinate 9,552 of CAJHQP010005635.1, read as the reverse complement.
ACCAACTCCTTGAATTCTTCCTTGATTCCCGTCTCCAAAGGTTACTTTTTCTGTCTTGGTGGGGACTACTTCAGTGAGCAGATTTCGATCTCCAGTCATATGTCTGGAACATCCGTTGCCAAAATATCAGTCATCTGATTTACCCCCTTCATTTTTCATGTAAGCTACATTAGCAGTTTTCTTTGATCGATGTTTGAGAAGTTCACTTTTAGCCTCTTATGTATACCACAGACATCACTCTTGGCGATCCAAACTCTTTCATACTTGTGCCTTTCAATGAAACACTTCTCATTCTTCCAGACTCCATGAATCCGTTTGGACAGGAGAGCATATGTATTTCTCCAATGTTTTGAGCTCCCACATACTTAGCACCTTTTTGTGTGTTTGTGTTTCTGTTGAAGCGGTCATGCCTTATTCTTGTCTGGAGTCGCTTTAGAGCGTACAGACTTTTGAACACTCACTTGCATGCTATTGTGGGAGTCAGCCGATTTAGTTGGTGAGCTTTCCATCATCAGCGCATTCACCTGAGTTTTGAGTATTGTTTTGTCCCTTAACAGCTTAAGATTCTCCTTTGACAACGTTGCCAATTTGTCAGAGAGTTCTGAGTAGTTGATTTTGTCTTGTACTATTTCTGATTCTTCCATGTTCTTCCCAAGATCCCAACCTGTCTTCAATATATCGATATTCCTGAGGTTGATCTGTTCTGATACCAATTGAAAAACCAAGAACACAAACTTAATAAAATAGTTACTTTAAACTTTCTTCTTATTAAAAATCTTTTGAACTTACTTCTATGGTTCAATCAGATTTACAAAACTACACACACGTGTATCTTGATTGACCAATTTCTAATCTCTTCTCTAACACAAGGTAACACACACACGTTACTTGATTAACAAGTCTAGACTTAACCCTAATCTCATATCTCTCTTGGTGTTGCTCTGCCTCTCGCACTGTAAGCACACCACTTTGCTACTCGTATACCCAAACTATATACTTCACATTCACGCATATCTTGTGAGAATATCTTCTTTCCTTATTGTATCTGTACTCATATCTTTTCAGAATATTCTTCTTGACACGATTGTCCTTATTGTTTTTAGCTGATTGAGCTTACAAAATTTTCTCAGTAAATATCTCATTGTCTTACATTCCCACAATAAAAAAAAAGAAAATAGAGACAAATATTTATCTCTAAAGTTTAATTTACAGATTTTCCATTATAACTAATCCACCATATTCATCCACATAAGGCAATTTCGATTTAATAAGTTTGAACAGTGTGTAAAATGCCTCTTTTTGTTAGAAAACTAAGAAAATAGTCTTTTACAAAATATTTCCAAAAGTGCTTCGGAGTGCAATCAGGTACTATCCATTCCATAAACTAACAATTATTTAGTAAGTAGAATCGTTATAAAATATTCGAAATTGATTCCTGCTCACTTATGCAAAGAGATAACTTCAAACCTTGTTATCGTAAGTATTCATATTCTTGCATTCTGCTTATCTTATGTTAAATTATATAAGAAATCAAACCTTAATATCTTAGAGATAGTTTAATTGTTTTTAGCTGATAATTTTTTTTGTTTCTAATCAGAATTTCATTGAACTATGCGTATGTGTGATGTAATACGAGTGTTTAACAGCGACATGCTCAAATAAAAAGATAGTACCCCACATGCTCACCAAATTTCTCTACTATCCATAATGCCATTTTATATTGATATTTGATCTTAATCACATCCTAGGCGGGAGTTTGATAAGCTTTTATTATGTTTACATTTGTACAGATTACATTCTTCCTATAATCTACATAAATTTGTTAATGAACGATTGTCACTGCAGTTAGATAGTAACTGGAACTGCTTTATCCCGTGATATGGAAATATTCTTTTTTTTATATGATATCTTTGTTAAACGATGAAATGATTCCTCATAATACCTCAGATTATTCCATCATACTTGTTACCTTTTTTTTGACCGTGCATGCATATTAACTTCACATTGTTGTAACATGCAATCCCAGTTTTTTCTTACAATTAACTCAGGTATTAAATCAAGTTTCTAAAAAGAAAACTACGTATTAAATTAAAAGTAAATAGACAACAAGTGTTTTCTCCTTTGGAAGTATCACAAAGGTCCACGCGCATTAGATTTTTGAGTGACAAAACACACTTGACAGAGATACACATCTACTATATATGTATATTTTTTGTTTGACATACACTTGTGTTTTTCTACATGTGTGTGGAAAATATCAGCATATATGCAAAATGTAAATGGGTGGTAATATAGTGGGGGTAGATGGAGACTATTGGTATATGGCACATCTAATTAACTACTGCCACCTTAATCCTACATTTGACAAAAAAAGTTTCTATTGTTTCTTATTATAAAAGAAATAACAACTAAGATTTCATTGTTTACCTTTGAAGAAGCCAATAAAATAAATTGACACCGATTAAAAGTCAAGTTGGAGGCAATCAATCAACTTTAGTTTCGGATTCTGCAAATAAGAAACAAAGTTTCTGATGCTTTTATCATCAATTCTAAACATCTTCCTTATATTATGATTTTTTAACATATCAATCAATAGAAATTAAGATCAACAATACTAACTCATAATTCCTAAATACAGTATCGTATTTCGATTTAGATTTAGATTATATATATATAATCAGTTGAGTTATAGGCATCTGAGAACTTATGTGAATTTATGATACTCTTTTTCTGGACAAATTTTTTGATGGTACTAGATTTTGCATGCGCTTGGCAAACAACCTTGGGATGGTCTGTTTCAATGCATTCAATCTATCAACTGTAATAATCACGAAAACATTTCCACTTTCGTTTTCTATAATTTTTTGGTTACTTTTATATAAACAAGAGACATGCAACATGTTATGCGGACAAATCTCATTTTCTACAAGTTAGAAACTTGGGAGTTTTTGGATTGGAAGCTCGAAGTAATTGGATAAGTGTTTCAGTTCTTCAAATATATGTCCTAGGTAAAAAATTAGTAGTTTGACATTATCTACTCATGTCTATATTTAGTCATATATCAATTTAAAATGATGCATAAATAAATAATAAACTGTGCTTATTGTTAACGTTAAATTTTATGGCAGTTACATCTATATAATATACTTCTAAATTGATAATATTTCGTATATTAGCTAACTAAGTTGCGTTGAGTTTTTTGCTAAACATTAATTAATGCATTTCGACTCCTAATTAATGAGTGATTTCCCCTGTAATTGTATTAATTTTCAGATATATAAATACAATGTATTAATTAGTTTAGGAAGAAATATAACTATATGAGTGTGGCCCATGGAATATGGTTCTCAAATTATAAAGATGAAAATTCATTTGTGAATGGGTAAAGGCAAACCAAAAGATATTCATTCGTTACCAGAAAAAACTTTAGTTAGTACCTACAAAATCAAAGAAGCCTTTTTTCTTACTCAATATGCCCAATGAGCTGACCAATTTCCACCAAACTTATCCCTACTATGTCCCCCAATTAAGTAATTAATTAACTTCTGCTAAAATCAAATAATAAACATCTTTACAAGAACGTGAAGAAATTGATCTGGTTGAGAGAAGTAGGAAGATAGAATTGTCTTGATTGTGGCAGCAGATATGGACTGGCTCACTCGATCACATCTACAAACTGCCTCACTCGATACGTGTCGTTCTTATGCTTCTCGGACGACTGGTGTTGCAACGTGCACCTCGTGATTTTTTCGTACGTAGTTGACGTGTTACTATTATCTATATTTATCAAATTATTTATCTTTCTATGTATGTTCGTCCATACGATATTGTATTCGTTCGGACCGCTGGGAAGTCGCAGCCTATATGTGGTAGGAGGCTAACGTATTTTGCAAAACGGACATGACTGTATTTTCGTACAGGTATCGGAAAAAAATATAACCATAGTAACCAAGAAGGGGAACATAGTCTTAAGTAATTATTACAGTTAAACTAAGTTTTGTAAAAAAAAAAAAACCTAAGTTTTGTAGTCACAGATTCATATATATTAAGGCAAAAATTTATTACAAGTAAACTATGTTTTACACAAATTATATAGACATCGACATAGACACATAGATATCAAGGTGCTAGTCATCGATGATCATGAATAAACTATAATCATCATATAATTTGGATCACAAAGAAAAACTATTTCATATTCTTTTTTTTTTTTGTAACTGACTATTTCATATTCGCCATACCCAAAATACATATAGGACCAAGTTATTACATAAATGACCAAGTTGTTATAACCAGAATGTAGCTACGTATAAATATCAAGGTATATGAATTCTTCAAAATCATTAAAATTATTCATACTCATTAATTTGATCATGCACATACCATTTTTTATGCACATTCACAAACCATTTATGGACGCGTTGTTACAAATAGAGATTAATGTAGCCACATTTAACTCAGCAAAAAAGAACGTAGCCACGATTTATAAGGTCACTTTCATATGAGTATTCTAAAGCTACGAGCCTAAGACTAAGCTAAGCTGAAGTCTTTCCTAAATACTTCAATTAAATATGTCGTATTTAACGAAAGCATTCAAAGAAGTGGAGATAGGTCTACAGTTCCATAGTAAAGACAAGATCACTGTATGCAAAATTCCTTTTCTTTTCTTTTTTTTGTCAACTTCGTCCAAAATTCTTAAATTATAAACGAAAAAGGGTTCATAATAAAAGACTATTTTTCGTTCGGATATTTCCTACCACTTACATAGAACTCATTATTTCAAACAGGAAAAGTCTTACAAAATTATACAAACCAAGAATATATAGAAAAACAAAAGATATTTCTAATAAGAAAATATTAGGCAACCTAAAATAACAACTTGGCTTCTTGTGTTAATTTCCTTATATCACAGTACCATGATCAATCTTTCTATGAGAAGTTAGTTTCCATTTTACGAATCAAAAACCAAATTACTTTATAAAAATAATATTAAAATAATATATTTATAATTAAATTATATAATATTTTATATATTTTTTGATAGTTTTTTTTAAAGATTTTTTTAAAAATTTACTGATTAGCGGGTACTTGCAATTCAAATTCAGCTGACCGCATATGTTCCGCTTAATATAAATTTAATTCGCATCCGCAACTCAAATTTTCCAAATCGTTTGATTTGCATTCGTCCCGCAACGGATCAAATGGAACGGACTCCGCGGATTTGAGTAGAATTTCCAGCTTAATATAAAACTAGGTTAATTACGTGTACTTAAGGTGCTGCCTTTCCGAAGAATAAACCAAGCAAATCTTAATACAAAGGTTTCTTAACACACATATTTTACAATATGAAATAAAAATCATTTTTAAAATAAAAGATAAGTTTAGAGCTCTTGAATAAAGTTAATTCTCACTAAAATGTTGAATGAAAATAGGTTTGGACCGACTCTAGGTTCATCTATACCAGATGTATCGTCACGGAGATATATATATACAAGGTATATAACAACAGAAAAAAAAACGAATATTAGTTTTGATGATATATTGATTCATGCTTACAGTTCTAGAAGCATAGACGAGTCTTGTCCCAAGCTATGAAAAAATAGCAAGAAGACATAAGAGCATAGTTGCCAGTATCTTTCATTTTTGTAAATATCGACATTTTTTTATGGTATTTTCTCACAGGTCACTAGATAGTGAAGTGTTGTTGTAGAGAATCCCTGTCGAAAGTAGCTTGGTTTTCACATTCAAAATCACTTTAACTCGTTAATCCCAGCGCGCAATGTTTTTTTATGTTTTGTTTCAAACTGAGTTGGATACAAAACTAGTTAGAAACTCAAGTTACTCAACAGTGTCATTAATCCATATTTGGATGGTTTGGCACCCTAAAACAAATCAAAGATAATAACGAATGAATCTGTACTTTTTCACACCGATTTATTAAATAAAAAATACGAGTATATTAGGGTGATGTGTAAACGGGGAACTGATTACTCCCTTTTAAAGACAACTTTAAGAATAAATTAGCTTAAATACAAGAAGTTTTGTCTAAATGCGAATGTGGAAATAACTTAATCGAGCTGCCTAAGTCAATCAACCGTTGAAACTGAAAAGCTGAAGAATAATTTAGCAGCCACCGTAAAGGTAGAAAAAAAAAATTCCAAACGTTTTTCAACCAAAAAAAAAAAGATATTCCAAACGAAAAAATTGCGTCATAACTGAAATAATGACGTCAGATTGTCACTCTCCTCTCCCCCTATATATACACTCACAACCTTCCTTACGATAAATCACACTTCACTCCACACCGAACACTTTCGCTAATAAACAATTTTTTTACCTGATTAACCCAAAAGAATATAAATTATCAGTTTAGCCCCCTAAAAATCAAGAATCATGCTAAAGATGGAGGTTAACGGTAGCACTTCGACGGCTACACCAACTGCTTCCACCGTCGCCGTCGTCTCCGCGTCAGAAACCACCACTCCCGTCAGCTCTCCTTCTCCCACTTCTTCACCTCCGCCGTCTCTTTCACCGCAGCAGCCGCCACAACCGCCGGTGGTGCTAAGTCCTTGCGCGGCTTGCAAAATTTTGCGGCGGCGGTGCGCCGAGAAATGTGTTTTGGCCCCGTATTTTCCTCCGACGGATCCGGCTAAGTTCACAATCGCCCACCGTGTGTTCGGAGCTAGCAACATTATTAAGTTCTTGCAGGTACTTTTATTGATTGTTACTACTTGTCACACATGTGTATCTCCTATGTTTATGTCATCACACACGTGTGTACATGAGCAGATATTTCACATTGGGTTATTAATATTTACATCAAAACTATAACGATCTTGTTGTTATTAATAAAATAACATTTATACAATATAAAGCGTTTTATTTCTCTTAGTAGTTAATATTAATACCAAGTGTTTTGTTTTTTTGTACAAAAATAATTAACTTACACACATTTCTCAGTAGAAAAAAAACCCTGGTTTTCAAAATGTGAAAAGGAAGTTTAAAGTTGTTAAAAGTCTAGTTGTTGAACAATAATGGGTTCATAAGTCATGTGACCGGAACCAGGCCCTACAATGGGAATGAAAGGTCAATAACAACCTTTCTTTAAAGCTACATGCAGCCTCTCACCATAATACATATGTTAAGTTTTGATGTATGTATAATTTAACAACCTTTCTTTACAACAATAAAAGAATAAACATATCTAACCCTTTCAAAAAGTCGTATGTATAATTTACATGTCTATCTCAACAATTCCTTTTCATTCACCTTTGTAAAAGTCATGTACGATTTCTTCAAGGTCAAACGCATATTTAAAATATTAAATAAAATTTCAAATATCCAACATTTATGCTACAATCCACATTCCACAAAATGTCCAATACTTTTGTATCCTCTTCTATAAAACCATGTTTTAGTGAAAGATGATTTGATTATGTTGTTGTTTTGTATTTGGTATCAGGAACTTCCGGAATCTCAAAGAGCAGATGCGGTAAATAGCATGGTTTACGAAGCAGGAGCTAGGATGAGAGATCCGGTTTACGGTTGTGCGGGTGCAATTTACCATTTGCAGAGGCAAGTGAGTGAGCTTCAAGCACAACTTGCTAAAACTCAAGTAGAACTTGTGAGCATGCAACTCCAAAGATCAGATCTACTAGAACTGTTATATAACATGGACCAAACAAAGTTATCAGCACAAGAAGGACACAAGAATATGTCCTTTGGGAGTTCATTTGATAGTGGTGACGAGTTCATTAGTAGCCCCGATGAAGTGACCAATGATTTGGGATTCCTTGAGGACACCAACAACAATAACTCATCAGTGTCGTGGTGGGATCCTCTTTGGTCATGATCATAACTTATGGTATTATTAGTTCACTTTAAAGCGCTTTAGTGGTTACTTCCATATGCATATTAAAGACTTAGGATATGGTATATGGGAAGTTTAAATAATGTGTCTAAGTCAACCAATCATGTATAAGCACGTAAGGGAACTGCTTCAAAATTTGTCAAACATGTTACGTATTAGTACTATGAGGGATATTAGATAAAAGAGAGGTTTGTATTAAGATTCAAAGAATCTTCTCCTAACGCTAATGAGAAGGAGTTAATTGAGATGCAATTTAAATTTTTATGGCTTTGTATAATTTTTAGTTTGTTAAATATAATTTTTTGTTATAATTCGTTATGTTTTTGTTCCACCTGAAAAGAGACTATATTACATTAAGAAAAGAAAAAAATGTCTTAAAGACACTGAACCACCACCGAGTGGAAAATCCCAGTATATGAACAAACCAAAGATCTCTCTCGAAAAAAACACAAAGTTTTACCGAGAAATATAACCTCACCAGCACAATGCTAGAGTTTCGATCCGAATTCTCTAACAATAATCATTACTTCCTCTAAATTTTTTTAAATATTTTAGATTTATGCATAGAAATTATTTAAAAAAAATTATAATTTTCTGAACATAAACAATCAACTATACACTTAAATAATAAAAAAATATAAAATATAAAAAATCTTAACTAAGGGAAGTGCGACCATCCCAAATCTGTATTTTAATATATGAACCGTCTGATTTGATTTTTTATACACAAAATTTAAATATATAATATCCATAAATATTTTATATGAATATAATTTTTATTAAAATTTTAGAAAATATAAATGATAAAATTTTAAATTAAATTTTTTTAAAAAAAATTTCAATAAAACATAAATTTTATATGGTTATATTTTTACCCTAAAATCCATAAAATATTGAGCTGGCATGTGCTTAAGAATGACAAGGTCCTTGTTAATCTTTCCTCGCGCGAACCAGGAAGCGACTAACATGCAGTATCTTTGTCGTCTGACGTATGTTTTGTTGTTACTCTACGAATAATATAATACAAATTCGAAGTTCTTGAAAGCATATAATGTGAAAGGCGAAAACTCCAGTAGCTAAGGAAACGAAGCAGACATGACGCGTCTCTGTAGACAGTAGACTACAGCGATCGAGTACAAGACACTACGCGTTTTGCTCCATGTGACAGCATGCAGACATATGTGTTGTATGATATATTTTATACGCACTCTTGTATGTGTGGACAAATAAAATGTCAATAAGGTTATTGATGGAATTAAACTGACCTCGATGTTAAAAAGAAATCTAACAGCTTTAATGATTGTGTTTTCAAGGGGTGAAATTATTTGGACTAATTGACCTTAATGATTGTGTTCCGATTGTTAAAATTTCTCTTTCGAGCATAGTGATGTGATTCTCGACATTCTTTATTTAATTTAACACATTCCAGTAACCAATGAAGGACAAACATATCTTTCTTTTCTCTTTTGCATAAGAGATAAGACGATTACATTTTTTTTTGTATTTCTAAAGGAGTTCAGACTTTATGTTTTAAATTCTCCTGAAAAATCGTTTACTACTATCATTTCTGCCGTAAACAATTTTTTCCATAATAGATTGAATCTATAAATACAACATCACCAAACGTTTGTGATTAAACTAACTGGGACTGTTACATTCGTTGTAAGACAAATATATCTTAA
>CAJHQP010005634.1:0-44471 GCA_905132765.1 Moricandia arvensis | reverse complement strand
AGGAATTTCCCCTAAATATTTTTGGCGATTTAGATTAATATTATTGAATTATCACTAAATCTCATGATTCTAAATAACAATATTGAATTTTAGATTTTTGAAGTATTTGAAGTTACAAATTAACTTTTTTTAATATTTCTAACTATTATTCAAAATATTGTATTATATATATATATATATTCAACAATATTTATACCTACAATTGCGGGACCCAACCTAATTATTTCTTTAAATAGGAAGAAGATATTCATATTAAGGTTTGAATGATCAAGACATATTATAATGAAGTCCAGACTTTAAAAACTTATGGAGAAAACGGTCAAACAGTCTAATGGCCGGTTTAATTAGGTGGATTTGTGCATTCCGTCTTATTCATTGAGAGAAGTCTATGTGAGGGAAGCCCATGGGTGGACTTATGAGACAGACACGTTGTGTCCTCCAAGACACTGAGTTCTTTGTAAGAAAACTTAATTTTGGCCGAAGATGAAGCATCGATGTGGAGAGGCATTTGTGGAAGGTGTGTCACAAGCATTCCAATCCAAGTGCAACCACACATTTTGGCTATATTCTTCTCCCTATTCCTAGTGAACCATGGATTGATGTGTCCATCGGATTTGTGGTAGGACATCACACAGAACAAGAAAGGATGATTCCTACATGATAGTGTTGATAATATGTGTTCTAAGAGGGGCACAACTTTAATACTTGTGACATCAGTCTTGATGGTTCAAGGGTAGCAGACTTGTTCTTTACAGAAGTGTTAGGCGTTGCAATGCGATATATCTAGAAAGTTTCCCTTAGTCACTTTCTAGAAAATTGTGTGAGGAATAAGAACCCTCGTTGTCATCTTTTCAACAATTTGTCATCCCCAAAACTTCGCTAGCTCAAACTCGACGATCAGTTAATAGGAACTATCCACCTTGTATGTGGCCATCATCAAATGGACATAATCAAAATTTAGGCCAAGTCCTGGTGTCCTCATCTTGATTTTTCTTAGCAACCATTCACATGCATTCAGCGACTAGGTTTACTCATAGGAATTGAAGACAAAGCTAACCCATTTCTCACAGAGGCTTCATGGGTTCGTCAATTATTATGGCACCGAATGAATTTGATTGCCCTGCTCAAATGAACATACTAATATTGAATGGACGAGAATTTAGATGAATTTATTTTATGTCATAGCATGAACCAGGTGAAAAAGACACTGATAGAGACCGATATATACTCAAGCATGTATGCAATGCATGCAAACAAAGGAAAGAAAGACACTTGATGATGGATACCATGCATGTTGTTTGAATACATTTGAGGAACGTGTTGCTTTCAATGTAACGGAGTCGAAACTATTCTAGAAAGGAGACATTTTATATAGTTATGGAGAGGATCATTAAAAATGCATTCTGTACAACGATCAGATTAATTTCAATTTGACTTTCAACTCTTATCTCTGACCTAATTCTTTGCCTTTGAGATGAATTAGATTTGAGGTCAAATATTTATAAAAGACAGGAGGGAATGATTACGACCTTGATGGGCGTGCATGACTTGGACGATCCAGGAGCTGACAAGGCTTAGTCAGACCCTTTGAAATGGTTTGATTACTCACACATTGTCGAAAATTGCAACATGCGTTGACACCAAAATAGAAATGGAAAGAATGGGCGAATGATCAGGGTTCACATTGAAGTGGTCTGGTCGAGAAATGGTTCTCAGTTATGCATGATAGTGATCTGGAGCGTGAAATACATCGAAGGTCACTTTGCTTGACAATAGTGACGAAGAGATATGCAGTCAACGCAAAAATCCAATTGAATGTGTCAGAAGAGATGGAGGCTTATGAAGCCGACATATCGCCAAGCAGAAACAATCCACGTTGGCCTTTTTCTGCTTGGTGCCTCAATACAAGATCAAGGCTAATGCCTTCAAAAGTGACTTGGCGCTGTTGCGTGAAACTCATACAAGTATGAAGAATACAAGGACAAAGATGATGTGTATAAGAGGTCGTTTGTATTTTTCATTATTCAATTTTCACGCTTATATATAGGAGACCAACTACAGCTTAGGATTATGAATGGCAAGTCCATCTAGGAATTGATTTTGGTTTTCTTAGTTGGGTTTATGATTACATGTTTTGGCCAGGAGTCGGCTTATTATTTCCTTTATAAAGCACACATGTAAATTTTCAAACTATAGACAACTTTTACCTTAAAATTTTCTTAAAATCCAAGTATTCTTGCCTTCTTGTTCAACGCAAGAACATCGACTTTGATCACTATACAGGGAACCTTACTACGACGTGATCTTGAACGCTACAACAAGGTTAAACTCCTTATGAGAACCAAATTTCACACTGTTCGATTTCCGTGATCGGAGGGAAACCAAGAAACGCCTAAGTTTCCGGAGGTTCTGGATTCTCTGCTAACACATGAATAGCAATAAAAAATGCAAAATAATTGAACAAAGCCGTTATCATTAGTTTAGATTGACTAAGTTAAGCAAATATTCATCGAAAAGGTGCAAGGCGAACATATAATGAAGCAGAGAAAACGTACTAAGTCCCGTTGAACTCGCTAGTCTATTTGCCGCACTACATCTAGGTTTCTCTCGTAAATCTAACATATATATCCTGAGTACCTAATTTTTTGGATCCGCCTTGATTCTTGACCTACTCTCCTTATCTCCTTCCCATTTAAGGTCGGTCGTCTTTCTTTTCAGCCCTGATTCGAGTTTATCGCTCCTGCATAGAGTCTTCTCCTTATCTTCTCGATTTCTTCGTGGTTATCCAGAAATTTACAATTCTATCTTGCTTTCGCCATTTTCTCTCTGTGGAAGCATCTCATTTCACAACCACTTCATTCTTGTACTGGGATCATTCCGTCTAAATCGTAAGTGGGCATTTTTCTACACTTTTAGACCTTTCGGGTTGTTATGACGTACAGTGTTTTTACGATTCCTTCCTTGAGAATATCGCTATATCCATACGACCATGGTTCCTTGCGGATAATAAGAAACGTTTGCTATATAGATATAAAATAGTGGTTTATTTAACCATAATCGTTTTATACGATTGATTCAAAGTTCTTACGAGACAATTGTTCTTGCTATTTTCCCTTGTAAGATTTCAATGGTGATTCCAATCGAGAAAAAAAAAGAGATAGTTGTCAAAACTCGAAAGAGAGAGTTTGGGATGAGATGAGCGAAGGCCATGTGACGTCGCCCGATGGCAACGAGAGAGAGACAGTGAAATGATCGCCGTGGGCGACGAGAGAGAGAGTGTGTGTTAGTGATCGCCCATGGGCGACGAGAAGAGAGAGAGAGTGAGTGATCGCCCCTGGGCGAAAACAGAGAGAGAGAGAGAGAGAGAGAGAGAGAGAGAAGAGAGAGAGAGAGAGAGAGAGAGAGAGAGAGAGAGAGAGAGAGAGAGAGTGATTGCCCGTGGGCGACGAGAAAGTGAGTGAGTGATCACCCATGGGCGACGAGAGAGTGAGAGTGGATCGCCTAAGGGCGACGAGAAAGTGGACTGGTCTGGTCGCCCAAGGGCGACGAGACTTTGTGTTGGTCTAGGTCTTTTTCCGCAGTGGTTATAAAATCGTGTACTCTGAGGCTTTATCCTGTGGGATATTTTCCGAAGTTATCTCGGGTTAAGCTTTATTAAAGGACAACTCAGTAGTTCTTGGCGATTCGATTTACCGTTTTTGACACCACAGTAAGCGCCCCCAGCTCGCAATTTTCGAATGCGAATCTTTCGGGCTACTGATTTACGTTTAATTGTAATCTACGGCCATGAGTGTTTCTCGAAATACGTTGCAAGAAATTGTTGATTATTTTACTACTGAAAATTCTATAAGTATTGGACTCTCATTCCTTCTTCACTTCAACTTCTCCAACTTTTCATCTTTTCTTTGAGAGCTTTTCCAAACCAAGAGGACTTCCTCCCATGATGAGAAGAGAAGCAATGACGCAGGGAAAATAATTGTCTGCCAAGTGAGATTTTCGGGTTCTCATGTCCCTGTTAAATCCCGACTCATGTGGCCGAGTATTTTTCCTATTAGGAAGAACTGACTCGCCGTGATATTGAGGTGGAGGGTTATCCCCGTGTCTACCTGTCGAATCCCCATGTCTCGACTAGTGTCTTGACTCTTGCGGCCGAACTACCATCTCCCTCTTCGATCATTCCCGAAGACGGAGTGGTTACCACGCATGCACCTGTTGTGGACGATGTGGCGCAACCGTCAGGTTCTTCTACGACTCCGGTTCTCATTGCTGATACTGATCAGGCTCGTGAGTCATGCCTCCTCCCCCAAACAAGCGAGGGATTGTTCTGGGGTTACGTGCCCCCAGTGCTACTCTGAGTGTTATGCCTAGGGGTCGTAAGAGGCTAAGAGGAGGAGGTGTGTTAAAGGTGCCGTGTTCGGACCTTCGCTCTTAGGAGCTTCTGGTTTGGGTTTGAGGCCGCAGCTTCGTTCCAAGGTTTGTTGCAAGAATCTCTTTCCGTTAGCGTAGTAGTTTTTTTTCTTTTTCCTCTTTTTTTCTTGCGCAGTTCGTATCTTTGATTGACATGATGATTAACGAATGCAGGTCTGAGGCTAAAAAACTTGCAAAAGAGTTTGCTGAGTTGAAGGAGAAATCTTTGCAGTTCGAAGAAAAGTTGGGAGTTTATCGAGGATACACACTCTCGTGAAGTATCGCGGTTGGAAACTCAGATTACCGAGTTAGAGAGGGATCTCGGGAGACGAGAAGCTCCCTTGCTCAAGGAGAAAAAGGCTAGGAAGTCTAAGGCTTTGGGAAGGTTTGCTTAACTTGGATATGAATCACAAGTCCAACAATTTTGAAGGTTTGCTTAACTTGGATATGACTCACCAAGAAACAAAGAAAAGTTCTAAAAAGAACAAAGAGTTTTAACTAGAAAAAAAGATGATAATCGAATGGTATGACACAAGAGTTGGCGGAAGCTCTTGATTTACCATGGATCGTTAGGTCGCCACAGAGGATGCGGAAGACTCTGATATTCAAAACTCAATGCCCTAGGATATGACATACCTAGACGAAAACGAGGTTGACCCCTGGATATTACGCAGCAGGACGGATCGGTCTGATCCCTTGGAATATGACGCACCAAGACAGATTCAAAAAGTTCCCGAAGGAACAAAACTGAGAAACACTCTCAAGATTCCAAAAATATAACTCACAACTTATTTTATTTCATTGATCAAATGGCCTTTATATAATAGGCAAGGAGTAACATGAAAGGTTGCATACAAAAGGGTTAGTCAATCATTGAAACTAGAAAACTAATAAACAAATAAGACTTGACTAGAAGTTGGAAAGCTTGCACATTTTGACTTCTTGATCTTCAAAATTCGTCACTCTTTTTGACCAGAAAATAAAACAAGTACTTTGGACCATTCTTGGACTTGTAACACCTCCAAAATGGTTTGGACCATATATATAATATATCCATTGGATATTTCATTACTCTTCATGCCTAAAAATTCATATATCAGCCCTAGTCGCATCATACTCTTCTTCTTCAAAAGATTTGTCCTAAAATCTTGCTTTCCGAAGAAAGAAAAATTTGAATATATGCTTCCCAAATGATCCAGCAGATTTTGAAGAAAATATAACAACTCTTTTTTTTTCTTTTTTGCAGAAAATGGATAGATGAGAATGATGGATAAAAGAAGTGAATACTGCTTTCAGAGTGGCTCTGATACCACTTGATACGCCCTAGATAGGATCACTCAACCAAATTGGATTTGATATGAACTCAAGAATGAGAACTGGGTGGATTGAAGAGTCTCACGAAGGTTGCGGAAGGCCTCCCGATATTCCCGACTTTAGTTGGTGCTTGATATGACTCACAAGTCCACCGAAAGAAGGATCTCTAGTCGTTGCTTGATATGACCCACAAGTCCAACGATTTTGAGGGTTTGCTTAACTTGGGTATGACTCACCAAGAAACAAAGAAAAGTTCTAAAAAGAACAAAGAGTTTTAACTCAAAAAAAAGATGATAATCGAATGGTATGACATAAGAGATGCGGAAGCTCTTGATTTACCATTGATCGTTAGGTTGCACAGAGGATGCGGAAGGCCTCTGATATGCCAAATCAATACCCTAGGATATGAGGCACCTAGACGACAACGAGGTTGACCCCCTGGATATGACGCACCAGGACGGATCGGTTCGATCCCTTGGATATTACGCACTAAGACAGATCGAAAAGTTCCCGAAGGAACAAAACTGAGAAACACTCTCAAGATTCCAAAAATATAACTCACAACTTATTTTATTTCATTGATCAAATGGCCTTTATATAATAGGCAAGAAGTACATGACAGGTGCATACAAAGGGTTAGTTAATCATTGAAATTATAAAACTAATAAACAAATAAGACTTGACTAGAAGTTGGAAATCTTGCACATTTTGACTCTTGATCTTCAAAATTCGTCACTCTTTTTGACCAGAAAACAAAACAAGTACTTTGGACCATTCTTGGACTTATAACACCTCCAAAATGGTTTGGACCATATATATAATATATCCATTGGATATTTCATTGCTATCCATGTCCAAAACTTCATATATCAACCCTAGTCGCATCATACTCCTCTTCTTCAAAAAGATTTTTCCTCAAATCTTGCTTTCCAAAGAAAGAAAAATTTGAGCACATACTTCCCAAATGATCCAGCAGATTTGTAGGAAAAAAAATAACAAAAATCTTTTTTTATTATTTTTCTTTTTTCGTAGAAAATGGATAGATGAAAATGATGGATAAAAGAATTGAATACCGCTTTCAGAGTGGCTTTGATACCAAATGATACGCCCTAAATTAAAGGATCACTCTGAAATTGGTAATGAATAATTCTTAACTCCAATGGAACGTGAAATTCCAAAGAAACAAGGCGGTGGATCAAATGGTATGACACAAGAGATGCGGAAGCTCTTGATTTACGGTGGGTCGTTAGGTCGCACAGAGGATGCGGAAGGCCTCTGTTCCAATTCAACGCCCTAGGATATGATGCACCTAGACGACAACGAGGTTGACCCCCTGGATATGACGCACCATGACGGATCAGTTTGATCCCTTGGATATGACGCCACCAAGACAGATCGAAAAGTCCCTGAAGGAACAAAACTGAGAAACATTCTCAAGATTCCAAAAATATAACTCACAACTTATTTTATTTCATTGATCAATAGGCCTTTATATAATAGGCAAGGGTACATGAAAAGTTGAAATACAAAAGGTTTATTCAAACCTTGGAACTAGAAAACAATTAAACAAATAAGACTTAACCAGAAGTTGGAAAGCTTGCACATTTTGACTCTTAATCTTTAAAATTCGTCACTCTTTTTGACCAGAAAATAAAACAAGTAGTTTGGGCCATTCTTGGACTTGTAACACCTCCAAAATTGTTTGGACCATATATATAATATATCCATTGGATATTTCATTGGTCTCCATGCCCAAAACTTCATAAATCAGCCCTAGGTCGCATCACTTGCTCTGGCTGTCATCGAAGGAGGGATGAACGAGATTCAGCTGTTTCAGGGCGGGAGAGGCTCCATCTCCACAGGCTGAAGACGCCAAGTTGTCTGCTCTTAAAGTGAAGCTAGAAGTCGTTGAGGGAGACTTTTATTTTCTCCTTGCTGGCCTGAAATTTAACTGTATCCTTCTGCTGATATCCAAGGAAAAAGATCCCGTAAATGTTGAACTTGCTGGTGAGGTTGAAGGAGATGGAGACGACGCGGCCCCGAACTTGGATTAGGTGATGGGAGAGGACGAGGTTATGTCCCTAGAGTTTGAGTGAGGATGTAGTCCCGTCAGAGACATTTGATTTTTATGTTTTCGTTTGTGTTTTTTTTTGTCCGTGTGTGGCCATGTTTTGTTTTTTGGGACTGGCCCTGTGTGGTTTTGAATCCCCGCCGCTTGGCGGCTTCATTAATAAACTAGGTTTTTTGGTGATAATTGCATGAGTACTTTCATGCGGTTTTTTAGGGATAGAATATGAGTTATCGTCTCATATCCAAATCTTAGTGGATCCTTACATTCGTTGTTCGTTTTAGATGTAGGTACTCAAAAATATGCAGAACCTTATGATCGTTCAAACGTAAGTGAAGAGACATGTTTTTGAGTATCATATCGGTTATTGATACTATGCCTTGAGATATTTGATTCCAGAGTGCTGGGTTTAGGGCAAGACCTAGGCTTACTTTTGGTTTAGGGTTTGCGATGGTTGTTTCAGCTTACATTGCCCGTTGCGGTTTCAACCTCATTTCGTCTCAATATTAAAGTTTGTGAAACGTTCTCGGCTTATACGACTTGCACTGATCGGGAATCAAGCATCTCTCCAAAGACAATTTCGAAGTCGTCTAGAAGGGATTTTGGATTTCTTAATAGCGAGCTATTATCCTCATGTCTGATGTCCAAGATCTTATTGATACGTGTTCAAATTAACAATAGAGGAACTTTACTGTCTCAAATAAGCGGTCCAGTTGTAATACTTAGGATCAAATCCATAGGGAGCGTGAAGACACTATAAACTCAATACAGTCGCGATTAAGATTGGAAAATAGATTTAAAGCAATAAATAAAACAAAGCAGTTGATTGATTGATTGGTTTGTAAGCAATAATAATAAATAGCTAAATCTAGGGTTTCATGCAATCATGATTATAGTGGATATAAGCTAAGGGTTTCCAATCTTAGATTTCAAATTAATAAGCAAAGATATCAAGTATTTTATCTATCATATGAGTTAAGTTTCTGTTAACAACTCTCGTTGAGAACTCGAAATAGACCGTCGATCGTTTCTATTGAGCTAGCATAGATCGATGCTCACATAAATCAAGCATTACGACTTAATTCGATATGTTCACTAAAATTACTAGACCAACTCTCATATGTATCTATCAACCTAGCTCAACAGAATTTATTCAGCTAATGATACTCTCGCAGTTGTCAATTATCCTAAGATCAGAGTTCTAGTTAGCTACTCTAGAACACATGAAATAAGCACAATACTGATGAAGGATATTTATTACATCATAACAGTTCTATTTTTTGACTAATCCATCAGTACCATTAATAAACCCTAAATCTAACAAGAGATCTACTCAGACATGATCAAAGAAACCTAAATCATATAGGAATAAAATAAATAGAAATCAATACTGAGGAAGAATATTTATTACATCCTAGCAAAACTATTGTTTGGTTAATCGATCAGTACAATTAATAAACCCTAAATCTAACAAGAGATTTACTCAAACATGATCAAATAAACAAAAATCATAGATGAATAGAATAAACATAAATAAATAATAATGAACAAAAGGAGTTTCAGGGGGACTCTGGAGGAGTTCCTCCCTTCTCTCGTAACCCTAGAACTATGAATAAAAGAAATCTTAGATAGCGTGTAGCCTAAACAATAGCTTAGAAATATATAAATAGAGTTTAAAGTCGGCAAAGGGCATTCTAGTAATTTTTGATGTCTTATGGGCTTAAGTCGGTCCTAAAAATAGACTCATCCCGTGTTTTTCATCACCGTTGATTGACAACTAGGGTCCTTCGTGGATCTACATTCCTTCATCTCCTTGACAGCTTCCTCACGCAAGGCAGACATACCACTCTTTAGTAAAACAGTTATAACTCTGGGTGTAGGATCCTGATTGACCTTAAACTATTGGAATCGGAAAGATAACACAAATCTATATCTTGTGTAAAAAATATACGCTCAATCTCACTATAGGAAGGTCTCCATCCATCTATAAACTTCTGACACATCTGTGTAGTTCTACATCTCCAAAAGCTCTAGAATCACCAAAGTTCTCCAAAACGTACATGAACCTGAAAAACTCTAAAAACCCTAGACACACATAATATACTCTAAATAGAGCCTATAACTTGGTCTAAAAGTGATAAATATTAGGACCTATCAACTCACCCAGACTTAACATTTTGTTTGTCCTCAAGCGAAACAAGGGTAAACCTATGGAAGAAGTTTGAAAAACAGGGCCTCACAAATTTCTAACTTATCATTATCAGATCTAGTATGTTGCAACCACATGAAATAAATGATAATCTTAGATGAACTTTATATACCTTATCCTAGTATAGCAACCAAATCCATTATACCAACACTTAGCAAATACTAGTTTCACTCACCCCTCTATTAACCTCATTTCTTGCATAAAATAAAAGTGCAATATTTACCTTGGGAGTATTAATCAAATGACACATGAAATTTTATCGATGCAAGTATCTAAAGACACATGCAGTCTTCTCTGCTCCCTTTCTTCTCTAAATCTCTTTATATTATTATTTTTTATAAGTTCAATGAATCAATGAAGTTGATACATTCTATCTTGTTCATCTTTCTTTTATTTTCTTTTTTTTTCTTAACAAAGTGTAGGCAAATAGTTGGGTCACAAGTAATTTACTTATCCTTTGCTTCCACAGTGTGTAATCATTTGTTTGAATTAGAATAATGGGGTCATCGGTAATGTACATATCCCTCTGCATCTCAGGAGATCATCTCAATCTTTCTTTTCTAAATGCCAGAGAGAGAGAGAGAGAGATATATATATAGATAGATAGAGAGAGAGAGAGAGTGATTGCCCGTGGTCGACGAGAAAGTGAGTGAGTGATCACCCGTGGGCGACGAGAGAGTGATAGTGATCGCCTAAGGGCGACGAGAAAGTGGGACATGGTCTGGTCGCCCAAGGGCGACGAGACTTTGTGTTGGTCTAGGTCTTTTTCTGCAGTGGTTATAAAATCGTGTACTCTGAGGCTTTATCATGTGGGATATTTCCGAAGTTATCTTGGGTTAAGCTCTATTAAAGGACAACTCGGTAGTTCTTGGCGATTCGATTTTACCGTTTTTGACACCACAGTTAGCCCCCAGCTCGCAATTTTCGAATGCGACGGACTACTGATTTACGTTTAATTGTAATCTACGGCCATGAGTGTTCTCGAAATAGTTGCAAGAAATTTGTTGATTATTTTACTACTGAAAATTCCTATAAGTATTGGACTCTCATTCCTTCTTCACTTCATACTTCTCCAACTTTTCATATTTTCTTTGAGAGCTTTTCCAAACCAAGAGGACTTCCTCCCACGATGAGAAGAGAAGCAATGACGCAGGGAAAATAATTGCCTGCCAAGTGAGTTTTTTGGGTTCTCCTGTCCCTGTTAAAATCCTGACTCACGAGAGAGAGAGAGAGAGTGAGTGATCGCCTCTGGGCAAAAACAGAGAGAGAGAGAGAGAGAGAGAGAGAGAGAGAGAGAGAGAGAGAGAGAGAGAGAGAGAGAGAGAGAGAGAGAGAGAGAGAGAGAGAGAGAGAGAGAGAGAGAGAAATCAGAAGACACACACTTTTAATTTTCAGACTTGCATGAGGAATTCGATCCAATGTATGCATAACACCAATGCAAGCAAATAAGTCAGTATTTGGCCAGAGGTCAGCTTCGGTTCCTTTAAATTTTCTAAGCAAGTGTGATATAGTGGCAGGATGATCCACTTTGGTATCTCTAGTACTCTATGCAATTAACAATTCTAAGAATGGTGCTATAGAGTGGTTAGTGAATAAGTAAAAATATAAATCTGATCATAATCCTCTTCTTGACTCTATAAAACTCAATAAAATATAAAAAATAAGATCAAAATAAAACAGAAGATCAGTAATATCTCCCCCAAACTTAAACAACACTATCCCTAGTGTTATATAGTCTAAGATTGGTGGGAAAATAGATCATAAAGACAAAATTTAACAAGGAAAAATGGTATACCTACTCGCTGGATGTGAGTGTCGATCAACACAATGAAATAGCGATCGTTACTCTTGATGCTCTGTCGATCGATGCTAGTCAGCCATCGATTGATGTTTGGTGCAGAACTCTTCTTCTTCTTTTTCTTCTTCTTCAGAGAGAGAGAGAGAGAGAGAGAAAGAGAAAGAGAGAGAGAGAGAGAGTGATCGCCCATGGGCGACGAGAGAGTGAGAGTGATAGCCTAAGGGCGACGAGAGAGTGGGACATGTGGACAACTAGGTAATCATGGGCGTTGATTTCGAGGTTGCCATTTTTTACCCCAACACTCGTAGGTCATTGGGCTAAAACAGCACCTGGATCATCTATCATCTGTGTGTAAAGACCATTGATCAACAAACATGAGCTAGTGGTCTCGTGATCAAACCCTCATCAATCCATCTTTCAAGAGACCTAAGGGCAGCAGCCGAATGAGGCTGTATCAAATTTCCTTTAGTGTATTCCCTTAATCTTCATTTGCTTTGCAGATAAACAGCCTGTCATCTTCAAAAATCAGATGGTGAATCATTGGTCCCTTTTCATCAAACTGTATCTCTTCTAACCTACCAACAACACAGCTTTCTTTAAAAGATGGATGAGGCCTTTAGTGCCTATGACAAAGAGGAATGGAGAAAGATGTTCACCCTGTCTTAATCCTCTATTTGTTCTATCATTCCAAAAGGTTGATCATTAATGAAGACATCATAAGTAACCGAGGTGCCACATTCCATCACCCTATCTTTCCAGATTTTATGAAAACCCATAACCTCCATCAGAACTCTCAGATATGATCATTGTACCATGTCAAAGAATTGTGATATATCATATTTAATAGCTCAAGATCTCGTGAGCTATTAAGATGTTGTCATAAATCAAGCATTCTTCAAGAAAGGCATATTGAGTTGTAGAAACAAAGGCAAAAGAGGCTTCAATCTCCATACCATCATTTTCAAGATAATCTTGTATAGGATAGAGCAAATATTTATGGGTCTGAAGTAAGTTATCTTTAGAGGATTAAAAATCTTTGGAAATAAACATAGATATGTGAGTTCCAATCCTTATTGAATCAAAGAATTAACTGAAACTCTAAAAAAATTTATTGATATCTTAATGTCTTAGAAAAACTTGCTCAAAACTAAGATTCTCTCAATTCATAAGATATGCAAACACCCTTGCATCTTATATATATGAATCACACTTTCCTAAACTCATTAGGAATTAAAAAAATAGATATTTTCCTATTCTATAGCTCAATAGAATTAGGTAACTTGACACCCAAGTTATTTCTAGCTTAACTCAACATTCTCCCCCTTAAGCTTGAAATCTCCATTCTTCAACTCTTGAACTCCAATGAGACTTCTCATCTCTTTAAATTTAATCCTTCCAAGTGCTTTTGTAAGTATGTCAGCCTTTTGCTTCACTCCAGCAACATGTTATACACTTACAAGTCCTTTCTCAACACATTCTCTAATGAAATGGAATCTTGTGTGAATGTGCTTACTACGCCATGGAACACCGAGTTATTGGAAAAAGCTATAGCAGACTTGTTATCAATTCTTATCACCACCCTCTTGTTCGTATGACCAAAAATCTCAGTAAGAAGATCCTTCAACCATATGGCTTGCTTCGATTTCTCTGTTGCAGCCATGAACTCAGCTTCACATGATGAAAGAGTAACTATCTCTTATTTCTGAGAGCACCATGTGATAGGATTCCCACCGAGATGGAAGATATGACCAGTGGTGCTTTTCCCATCGTCCGGATCAACATTGTAACTACTAGCACTGTAACCTATTAACCCTTCTTGCGGTCTTGCTTCAAACCTTAAGCCATGCGATAAAGTCCCTTGTAGATATCTCAGAACTTTTTTCAGTGCAGCCTTATCAGACTTTTTTGGACAGTGCATATAACGACTTAGAATTCCCACGCTACACGCAAGATCAGGTCTTGTGTGTATCAAATATCGCAAGCAACCAATGTGTCTTTGATACTCTGTTTCATCCACACTATCTTCCTCTTCTGCCTTGCCCAACTTGAGACCAGCATCCATAGGTATATGTGCTGCATTACACCCTTTCATCCCAGCTTCTTCTAGGATCTTTGCATCATATTTCTCTTGACTCAAAATTATACTCCCCTTCTTCTGCGTGACTTCTATCCCGAGGTAATAGCTCAGTCTACCGAGATCTGTCATGTCAAACTTGGCTGCCATATCTCTCTTAAAGTCGTTGATCATGGCCAAACTAGATCCCGTTATGAGTAAATCGTCTACATAAACAGCTACTACCAAAAGATGATCTTGCTTCTTTTTTAGATAAAGAGATGGCTCTTTCAAACATCGAACAAAGTTCAGCTCGATCAACACTGTATTAAGCTTCTCGTTTCATGCTCTTGGAGCTTGACGAAGACCGTAAAGTGCCTTCTTAAGTTTGTAGACTTTAGCTTCATTCCCTTTGATGGCATAACCCTCCGGTTGAGACACATAAACCTCCTCCTTCAAGTCACCGTGCAAGAATGTGGTCTTAACGTCAAGATGATGTAGTTCCCAATCTCATGTAGCTGTTATTCCAATGATCAAATGAACTGTCTCAATCTGTGCGACAGGTGCGAAGACTTCATCAAAGTCTATTCCGTGTTTCTGTATGTAGCCTTTTGCCACCAAAAGCGCCTTGTATTTGTTGATACTCCCATCAGAATTTCTCTTAACCTTGAAGATCCACTTCAATCCTATCGCTTTACAATGTGGTGGAAGATAAACAAGAACCCACGTCTCATTCTTATCGATTTAATCTCATCCTCACAAGCATCTCTCCACACTTTCAACTCTTTTGCTTCCTCATATTTCCATGGTTCTTCATTCACTAGCATTAAGAGATGATCACATTCAATCTCGAAAAGTGTCTCATACGTCTCTTCTTCCTCCACTAAGAGCTCGTAGTCGTCGAGATAACTTGGTAAGTTTCTGGTGCGAGAAGATCGTCTCAGAATCACAGGTGATTCGTTTTGAATTTCATTCCCTGTAGACTATGCGTCCACTTCTTCTACTTCTTCTTCTTCGTTTATTATCGCATTATCTCGAGAAACTACTTCTTCTCCAACTCCTCTGAACCCAAAATCGATAATTCTTGCATTGTCTTGCTCCTCTTTCTCGAACTCTGACCACTTCCATCTTTGTTCTTCACTAAATACCACGTCTCTACTAACTACTATCCTACAAGTAGTTGGATCAAGAAGCCGATAAGATTTTGTTCCTGGTTCAGTACCAAGATGAACCAGAGTTCTCGACCTATCATCCAGCTTCTTCAGATGTGGCGTGGCTACTTTCACATGAACAACACAACCAAAGACCCTTATGTGTCCTACATTCGGTTTTCTTCCCTTGAAACTCTCGTAAGGAGTCTGAAGTACTAGATTTCTCGTTTTATCATATTGATAAGATAGGTTGAATGCCTAACCGCCTCACCCCATAAGTAATTTGGAACATCCATATGTTTTAAGATACTTCTCGTCATCTCAAGTAGCATTCTGTTTCTCCTCTCGACAACTCCATTCTGCTGAGGTGAATATGGCGCTGTGAGATGGCGTTCTGTGCCCATGCTATCGCAGTACTCCTTGAACTCTAGTGATGTGAACTCTCCTCCTCTGTCAGTTCGTAACGTCTTGATCTTAGCACTTGCCTCATGCTCTATTATAGCTCTAAAACGTTTAAACTTGACAAAAGCTTCACTCTTCTCCCTCATGAGAATGGTCCACATATATCTCGAGTAGTCATCGATTAGCACAAAGACATATCTACTTCCTCCAGCTGTGGGCAATGTGATCGGACCGCATAGATCTCCTTGTACTAATTCAAGAACTTTTGTTGGACGGTATGAGCTTGCTGCTGGAAACGAGCTTCGTATTTGTTTTCCACGCAGACACGCTGTACATGTCTCCTTATCTACTTCAAAACGAGGCATACCAATTACCATATCTTTGTCAACCATAAGCTTCATATTTCTCAGACCCACATGTCCTAAGCGTGAGTGCCACCTCGATGAATCCTTATGAAGAGCCAACTGCAAACACTTCTTTGACTCCACCTCCATGATAACCTTGTAAAGTCGATTGGGTGATCGTTTTGACTTTACAATGAGCTTATTGTCTCGATCATATAAGAACAACCAGTTTTATTTTCACCACCACTGGTTGTGAATATAATCGAGCCTTTTCCAGTTATATCTATCCGTGAATCGTCCCCAAACCTCACCTTTCAGGTTATTTTTCTATCAATCTTTGAGAAGTACTCTAGATTACCCGTCATGTGATTGCTGGCTACATTGTCTAAATACCACAGATTATCTCCAGCTGCCGTCCTCTCAAGCTTTGTGGGTATCACCTTCTGTTCATTGAGATACACAATCTCGTTAACCATCAATTCATCAGCTTCATGTGTAGTATTTGTCTCGCTTTCATGTGTTTCTTGGAGTTTAAGTAAGCGATCTGGACAATTCTGAGCAAAGTGCCCAAGCTTATCACATCTGAAACACACAACTCTGGATGCATCTCGATTGTAGCCTCCGCCATTATACCCATACCGACCACGTTCTCTTCCTCGATACTCATATCGACCACCTCTGCCTCTACCTCTAGATGAGTCGTATCTGACTTGATAGCCTTGTGGGCGCGCTTGTGTGTCATTATTAGCATACATCAATTTATTTTGACTTTGTTCTTCTTGTTTCTCTTCTTCCTCCTCTGAGATTCTCTCTTCGTATGCTTTCAACCGTCCCACAATGTCTTCGAATCTTGTTTTATTTAGATCAAGAACTTGCTCCAAGGCAGCGATGATGTGTATGTATTTCTTTTTTGGTAGGCTATGAAGAAATTTCTTAACTATCCTCGGTTCCTCTACAGTTTCTCCCGGAGCTGCAGACTTTGTTGACAATTCAGAGAGTTTCCGAAATAACTATCAATGGAGTCGGTGTCTTTAATCTTAAGTCTGTCAAAATCAGCTTTTAAAGTCTGCAAGCGTGCTTCTCGTACACGGTCAGCTCCCATATGCCTCAATTGTATCGCCTCCCAAATCTCTTTTTTGGTAGTAAGGTTTTCCACTTGCATCAATAATAATTTCGGTATCGGCTGGAACAGTAATGCTCTTGCCAAATCATTCTTCTCTCCGATATCTCCTAGATCAATGGCCTCCCAGACCTTATGAACCTTTAACGCCGCATGCATCCTTATTTTCCATACAGTATAATTAGTATCATTAAGCTGCGGACACTGAATGGACGACGAGGCACTGTTCTTGTTACTATTCACTGCAACGATTTCTCCCATGCTCTCTTTGACTCAATATATGCTCTGATACCAATTATTGAATCAACGACTTAACTCAAACTCTTAAACTCTTTATTGATATCTCAATGTCTTAGAAAAACTTGCTCAAAACTAAGATTCTCTCAACTCATAAGATACATAAACACCCTTGCATCTTATATATATGAATCACACTTTCCTAAACTCATTAGGAATTACAAAATAGATATTTTCCAATTCTATAGCTCAATAGAATTAGGTAACTTGACACCCAAGTTATTTCTAGCTTAACTCAACAATCCTTAGGGAAAGAACCTTCCAAGAAGAAATGTTGAACTTCCTTGGTAACTTGATTTCCAACAACATCCAGTATCTTTGAAAGAATAGTTCAGTCGAGGGATTGATAGCAAAGACCTCAGCTTTAACTTCACTAGTGGAGACTTCTTTAAGAAGAAGATCATTCATTCGATGAGAAACACTATGAGTAAAACCGCTGAACAATTCTTGGAAATCATCTGGATTGGTTGATCTAAAGAGATCATTGAAATACTTAGATGCAACTTCTCCTTTAGCTTCTTATGAGAATTCAAGTTGAAGCTGAGAGAAATTGGTATTTATGCATCCGTGAGTGGACCACTTGTCTTTGTGTTTCTGTCTCAAATAGGTTTCTTCGTCTTTATAAGCAATATCAAGTTCTCTCTTCATATAATCCTCACAAATTAAGGAAGGAGAATTCATAGATTATTCTGTTTCCAAAGCTTAATCTAGTAAATGTTGAAAGACTAAGATTTTCTCCATTTACTCAAACATTTCCTGACACTTTCAGATTAGCAGTTACTAAACCATTTCTAGAGGAAATACCAGATGACCATTTATGATTTCTTCCTTTAGTTAAGGCTTATTCAAGTATTTTCTATCAAAACAAAAGCCTCATTTATAAGAGTCTGATCCAGAAATTAGTTTTATTACAGAACCCCTCTTCTCCAAAAATGATTGATTAGAAGTAGGAAACAAGTTGAACCAGTTTTTATTTCCATACGCTTGTCGTCTCAATTGCATTTAATCCAAGATTTCCCTCTCTTACGTCCCTAAGTGAACTCATTACCATAAGACTGAAGCTCCATCAGACCACCAGCTTGGATCATATCATTAAAAGGTTGGAAAGAAGCTTCACTCCTATGAGAACTTCCCATCTTCTCTGCATTGTTTCTAATGGCATTGAGATCTCCCACAACCAATGTTCGGAAATATGCTAGGCGTAACGCGTTCAGTTGGATAGGGCTTATTGCCAAATCTATTAATCGGAAATTATATAGGGATTAACTAGGAAATTATTTTAGGACTTTTTATGTTGTTGGCTTATACATATTTATCTTTAGAGAAACAGTTATAAAGTTACGTTAGACTAATGGTTTAAGCACGGAAATTAGGCCTTGACAACCAAGGTTCGAACATATTTTTGTTGTTTTCAAAGTTTTTTCAGTGTCATTTATGAAGAAAAATGTTAATTCGACTATCATCTCTTTCATTAGGGTTTCTGCAACTACAAGACGACGGCGTCACCATTTTTGCACGTGTTCGAGTTTTTGTTAAGAAACTAATGGGGGAACTTGTATATTCTTATTGATTCTGAATCGAATGGAGCCCTTTATATATAGGGAGTTACAACTAGATAAATGGAAAGATAACATTCCTAGATAAACATGGAAAAGGAAAACATAATCTAACTAGGAAAAGGAAAGTCTTGGTTGATCCTTATCCATATGGCCGATGGTATATTCCTTTTGGTCGGGTGAGATTCCTTTCGGGTCGGTCCGATCCTATCTATGGTCGGATCCGGTTCTGTCTAATCCAATGGTTATTGCATCCACAATCATCTGGTTCATAACACTCCCCCTTGGATGTTATAACCATAATGAGCTCATAATACGTTTGGTATGTTGCCTCGTTAAACCCTCCCTATGGTAAACCCAAAACCCAATGTGGTAAAAAGGGAAGCCATAGACAGGAAAAAGAGTACAACCGTATTACTCCCCCTGATGAATGCACCATTATAGATCTTTCAATCTTATCTTGTATAATCACTTCTTGACCGTAGAGGTTGAACAAATCTGCTTGGTTCTTTCTTGATCGCATTTGCTCTTCTTCTTTGTTATTGTCGGAGAAATACACAAGGACCATTACAGCAATTCAGTAACGAGGAACTAGCGAGATTAGAAAGACAGAACCGTCAACAAAGGCCTACGACCACCACAATGGCCGATCCAGGCAATCAGGATGAACTTGCAGCTGCAATCGCATTAATGCAACAACAAATGACGCAGATGCAAGCAACCATCCGAACGCAGCAAGCCGCTGCAGCGCAAGCAGCTCAGAACCAGCCGCAACAAGAACAACAGCGGGAATAAGTTGTTCCAATAGGGCAGAGAAACCTTCTCAACAACTTACCTGCTACACGCTCTGCCATCACACCTCCACCCTGCACTCGTCAAGACTTTGAGATCAAACCTGCTCTCATAAGCCTGGAACAGAGAAATATCTTTAATGGGCTCCCTGCGGAAATCCTTATTGATCATATCGAGAACTTCGAGAAGATGTGCGGGTTCACAAAAGCGAACGGAGTGCCACCAGATTACATCAAGTGTACTCTGTTCCCTTTCTCTCTGGATAGGAAAGCTGCTCGCTGGCTCGATTCTCTACCAACCGGATCACTCACCACCTGGGAATAGGTCCGATCTGCCTTCCTCACCCACTTCTACACGAAGTCCAAGAGCGCATCCCTAAGGCACAAGATCACATCCTTCAAACAGCATGCTAATGAGCCATTCTGTGATGCCTGGGATAGATTCAACCTCTACCGTAGAGACTGCCCTAATCATGGTTTTGAGGATGACTACCTCCTTGGAGTGTTCTACGATGGAATGGGATGGGAAGCCAGGAACGCTTTGAAATCAGCCAGTAATGGAGATTTCATGACTCAATCAACCCCAGGTGCCTTCAAACTGCTTGAGAATATGGCTTCAAGTTCTGTTGATAGCAACAAGGATAATGATCGGACTGAGAAGGTGAACAGTGTTGACCACAGCAGGATCGATGAGTTGACAGCTAAGATGGATCAGCTGCTTAAGAGCCATCAAAACCAGGTGTTCATCATGGAAGAAGCTACACCAGAAAAACTGGCAGCAGATGGTAAACAAGAAGCAGAACAGTCTGCTGAGGATATGAATGAAGTGAGCTATGTGAATGGGCAGGGATGGCAGTTCAAGAACTACAACCCGAACCACAATGTCAGGAACAATCCTCACCTGTTCAATAATCCTAAGGCAGATGGAGCGACTGATAACCCCCAGAACAGCCAGAACCAGAATACTGGATATCAGAGGAACAACAACCAGAACTATCAGGGAAGGACCTTTGTTCTCAGCCAGCCGCAGAACAGCCAGTTTCATGCCCAGAAGCAACCGACCAACCAGCAGTCTACTCCACTCGCACAGGCTGCTCCCAAAGATGAGATGAAGAGTCTTGCTATGATGATGCAGCAGCTGCTCCAAGGACAGCAAATGCAAGCAAAGCACTGAATCAGGTCACAACAGACATCAATGGAAGGATGAACCATATGTTTGATGACCTGAGTGCTAAGTACGATCAGGTTTCCAGTCACATGAGACAGATGGACATCCAGATTGCTCAGACTGCCGAGAATGTGAAGAGACAGCAAGGAACACTCCCTGCGAGAACAGATAAAAATCCTAAGGAGTGTAATGCTGTCACACTAAGGAGTGGAAGGCCGCTTACTGACCCAGCACATAAGAAGTATACAGCCGCTGAGAAAGGGAAACAGAAGAAGTCGGAACAACCACCTGAAGCTGTGCCCACAGATGAAGAAAAGGAAGAACAGCCTACTGAGACTGTTTCGACTGACGAAGAGCGACCTGCTGAAGTTGTTCCTCCTACTGCTAACCCTTCCCCCGCTCGTCAGTATGTTCCTAAGGTACCCTACCCTGTTCCAGCCAAAGCTACTCGTAAGGATAAAGAGGAGATGAAGTGCAGAAAGATGTTAGAGGATCTCACAGTCAGACTCCCTTTGATGAGTGCGATCCAGATGATACCATCCATGCGAAGCTTTGTAAAGGGACTGATCTCGGGAAAGGTATCTGACGATAGTGAATTCATGGTCGTTTCAAAGGAGTGTAGTGCGGTGCTCCAGAATCGGCAGATCAAGAAACATGGTGATCCAGGGAAATTTGTCCTCTCAATCCAGATTGGAAGAACAGTCTTCTCCTGTTCACTCGTTGATTTAGGATCAAGCATAAACCTGATGCCGTATTCTGTTGCTAGGCATCTCGGGTACACAAATTTCAAACATACCAGGATGTCTTTAGTGTTTGCTGACCGCTCAGTGAAATCACCAGTTGGAATCCTTGAAGATCTGCAAGTCTTGGTTGGAAACACACTTGTCCCAGCTGATTTCGTTGTTCTGGAACTTGAGGAAGAGTCGAAGGATCCCCTGATCCTGGGTAGACCGTTCCTATGCACTGTTGGAGCCATCATAGATGTCCGACAAGGGAAGATCGACCTCCATCTGGGTGATATTGTGATGACGTTTGAGATGGATCAGATGCTGAAGAAACCAATGTTGGATGGACAGACCTTCACTGTCCAGGAAGAGAGCGATCCTCTGGAACCACATGAAGGATGATTGAGGAGATTCTAACAGATGATCCTCTTGAGCTCGCCTTAATCAGAGCTGAAGCTGAGCAGAGTTTAGAAAATATCGATGTTGATGCCTATGCCAAGCTCCTGGATTCAACTAGGAGTATGGAAAGGTTAGTGGCGAATCTAAGTCTGAGGGAGAACAGCGAGACCAGCCATCCAGCCGGAACAACCTCGACTCAAAACCCGTCTGTTCCAGCATCTCAGACTGATGATTCCTGGAGCGAGCTGAAAGCTCCAAAGGTAGAACTCAAACCCCTTCCTAAAGGGCTCAGGTATGCGTTCCTTGGACCTAACTCTACATATCCTGTCATTGTGAACGCTGACCTGAACAATGCTGAGACTGCTCTGCTTTTATGTGAATTGAGAAAATATCGTAAAGCATTAGGTTATTCTCTAGCTGACATACCTGGCATCTCACCTGATTTATGCATGCATAGAATACACCTAGAGGATGAATCGATGACTTCTGTGGAACATCAGAGGAGGTTAAACCCGAATCTAAAAGATGTTGTAAAGAAAGAGATAATGAAACTTCTAGAGGCTGGTGTAATCTATCCGATTTCTGATAGTAAGTGGGTTAGCCCTGTTCATGTAGTACCTAAGAAAGGTGGGATCACTGTTATAACAAATGAAAAGAATGAACTGATCCCTACTAGAACAGTCACTGGTCATCGCATGTGCATTGATTTTCGTAAATTAAATGCAGCAACTCGCAAGGATCACTTCCCACTTCCTTTCATTGATCAAATGCTTGAAAGATTGGCTAACCACCCTTACTATTGCTTTTTAGATGGTTATTCAGGTTTCTTTCAGATTCCCATCCACCCCGACGATCAGGAGAAGACAACCTTCACATGCCCCTACGGAACATACGCTTACAGAAGGATGCCATTCGGTTTGTGCAATGCCCCAGCGACCTTCCAGCGCTGCATGATGTCGATTTTTACAGATCTAATCGAAGACATAATGGAGGTTTTCATGGACGATTTTAGCGTCTATGGAAACTCCTTTCATGTCTGTTTGTCAAACTTGTGCAGGGTACTGAAGCGATGCGAGGAAAAGAATCTTGTGCTGAACTGGGAGAAGTGTCACTTCATGGTCAGAGATGGGATTGTTCTAGGACATAAGATATCAGAAAAAGGCATCGAGGTTGACAAGGCAAAAAATTGAGGTCATGATGAGTCTACAGCCGCCTACCACAGTGAAGGGAATTCGGAGCTTCTTGGGACATGCTGGTTTCTACAGGAGATTCATCCAGGATTTCTCTAAGATTGCTAGACCACTCACTCGGCTGCTCTGCAAAGAAGCCCAGTTCTCATTTGATAGCGACTGTCTAGCTGCGTTCCATGCGATCAAGGGGGCTCTAGTCAGTGCACCGGTTGTTCAACCTCCAGACTGGGATCTTCCTTTTGAGATCATGACAGACGCAAGTGATTTTGCAGTGGGAGCAGTTTTAGGACAGAGAAAAGACAAGAAACTGCACGTGATCTATTATGCGAGCAGAACAATGGATGAGGCTCAGTGTCGCTATGCAACTACAGAGAAGGAGCTCCTGGCCATTGTCTATGCGTTTGAGAAGTTCAGATCCTACCTAGTGGGATCAAAGGTAATCGTGCACACTGACCATGCAGCTCTCAAGTACCTGCTCACGAAGAAGGATGCTAAACCACGGCTCTTGAGGTGGATTCTTTTGCTCCAAGAGTTTGACCTAGAGATAAGAGACAAGAAGGGGGTTGATAATGGAGTAGCAGATCACCTTTCCAGGATGAAAGTGTCGGATGAGACAGTTCTTGATGAGGAACAGCCGATGGAATATGTCAACATGATTGGTCTGAGCACTGCGGAACAGTCATCACCTGTCAGCAAGGACTGTTCCAGCGCAGATGATGAATTCATAACAGTGATCCAGAAGCAGTATCCGAATCTTCCATGGTTTGCTGAGATTGCTAACTTCCTGGCTGCTGAAAAGGAACCTCTGAAATTCACTGGGAATGAGAAGAGGAAATTTCTAAGGGAAGCAAGGCATTACTTTTGGGATGAGCCGTATTTGTATCGTCAAGGTAAGGATGGGATCTTCAGGAGATGTGTTCCAGAGGCTGACATTCCAGGGATACTTCACCACTGTCACGGTTCCTCCTATGCTGGTCATTTTGCTACCTTCAAAACAGTCTCCAAGATACTCCAAGCCGGTTTCTGGTGGCCTACTATGTTTAGGGATGCTCATGCATTTATATCACGATGCAATGCCAAAGGATGGGTAGCGTGAGCAAGAGAAACGAGATGCCTCAGAACTACATCTTGGAAGTAGAAGTGTTCGACTGTTGGGGAATCGATTTCATGGGACCCTTCCCAATTTCTCATAAGAATGAGTACATCTTGGTTGCTGTAGACTATGTCTCCAAATGGGTAGAAGCCGTTGCTAGTCCAACCAATGATGCAAAGGTCGTAACCAAGATGTTCACCTCCATCATCTTTCCAAGATTTGGAGTTCCTAGAGTGGTAATAAGCGATGGTGGATCACACTTCATCAACAAACTGTTCCAAGGATTGCTGAGCAAGAACGGGGTGAAACACAAGGTTGCAACCGCCTACCATCCCCAGACAAGTGGTCAAGTGGAAGTCTCAAACAGAGAAATCAAGAACATCCTGCAGAAAACAGTTAATACTACCCGTAAGGACTGGTCTCTCAAACTGGATGATGCTCTCTGGGCATACAGAACCGCCTATAAGACACCATTAGGGACCACTCCTTATCATCTGGTCTATGGCAAGGCGTGTCATCTACCTGTGGAACTAGAGTACAAGGCAGCTTGGGCTGTTAAACTACTAAACTTCGACATTAAACCGGCCAAGGAGAGGAGAACCATGCAACTTCACGAGTTGGAGGAGATCAGGCATCTGGCTTATGAGAGTTCTAAGATCTACAAAGAGAAGACTAAAGCATTCCATGACAAACGGATCATTAGCAGGAGCTTTGCACCGAATGATCAAGTCTTGCTCTTTAACTCTCGAGTGAAGCTATTCCCTGGAAAGCTTAAATCGAAATGGTCTGGACCTTTCACTATCAAGGAGGTTCGTCCTTATGGAGCTGTTGTGTTGCCGGACACAAGAGGTGGAGAATTTGTTGTTAATGGTCAGCGTCGTCAAGCCCTATCTTGCTGACACACCAATCGCAGAAGGAGTAGAAATACCCTTAGGCGATCCTTCTCCAGCCTGATCGGCTCATCAAAGTCAAGCTAGTGACGTTAACCAAGCGCTTGGTGGGAGGCAACCCACTGGTATGTATATAACTTCTCTTTTCCTATGTTTTTTTTGTTAGATTTTAATTTGAAGGTCATAAAAACAAGAAAAACTGAGTTACTTCGGCGGAACAATCAGGTGCATGTTCCACTCGACTGTTCCAGGTAAGTAATCAGAACCAAAAAAAATAAAAAAAACAAAAAAAACATGCTTTATGCTTTATTTATATTTGTGTTTTTTGTTCCTCCTATTTCTATCACAACCAGGGATGGTGTGATCTAAGTCTGGGGGAGCATTTGTGTGCTTTGAGTCAGTCCTTGTTCTTGTGTCATTTTAATGTTTTATTGAGTTTTGCTTTAGGATCGAGTCAGTCTGAACTATTGTGGGAACGAGGACCTTATTGTGTGATATTATTTTAACCACCTCGTGCTCTAACTTTCTTATTCAGTGACCTTAGCAGTGGCGAACGACCCATACATGGACCTGGAACACCCTGACATTTCTCATTAGACTCTCCAGAAGTTCTCTACTGATCAGGTTACACTGGGTAGACTTAACTCCACCTAACTTGGACCTAACTTTGACTTTTAATTCTTCTTGTCATGGGCATTAGATCAGGGAAACGAGACCTACACTCAGGACTTCTTATCCCTTTTCATCCCTCTTGTTGTTCCTGAGTGGCTAGCTCATCTTTAGCTAGTTCCCACCTTGCACCTTAACCTTTATTCCACCCACATGCACTTGTTTTTCCCTATGTTTATATGCAGATATGTGCAAAAAGGTTGGAGAGGAAAGGATCAACACAGCCTCTTACTCATCGATGCTAAATGATTCAGAAGAGGAGGAAGGAACACGATGAAGAGAAGATCGATCAAATATCGGATCCATGAATGGAGAACGGTCAGGTGCCTGATCCACTAATAAGAAGAACAAGTCAGAGAGTTGAGGTCAAAACCACAAGTGGCTTCCAAAACTAACTGTTACCCCCTTCTCTCGTCACTACTCAATCATTGTGCATAAAAAAAAAATCTAGTATTTTATTTCTTTGAGCGACGAGAAAGGGGATGAATATATATGATTATGCCACTGGGAAAGGTGTAGTGATCCAGTACCATAAATAGAGTAAGGAAGAGCGAGTGTTTATGAGAGGAGCAGTCAGATAAGGTGATCCAATTGGAGAACAGCCGGTTTGATCAGAGCAAAAGTGAGTAAGAGCTGTGGACTTCAATGGATCCGTCCTCTCCTGCAGTTTTGTGCGATATCCTGCATCCACCTCAAAAATTGGTAACCCCTAAACACTCTAAGCTCCACCACTCAAACGCTGAAATAGCATGTTTTAACACCTAGCCTGTCTACCCTAAGTAGTGCCTGTGACAAGAAGCTCACGCTGATCTTAATGAATATAGGGAGTTTTGTCTCGATAGTCTTGCTTTTTCAGGTTTGAGATGTAGAGTATGGAGCCGATTTTCGAACAGCAGTCAGGGGGTTTCAGTAAGTGTAAGAGGTCCTAGCTATCTTCTTGTATGGTTCGGAGATTCGTGGTAAGAGTATGGTTACTGAGAATAAGCGAGTTCCCACACTTTCAAACCTTTCTCCCTGTTCTTGATACTTGCCTTGTTCGAGGACAAACAAGAATCTAAGTCTGGGGAATTGATATATGGTGTTTTTCACATCATTGTATATATGTTTTCATTTGATTCAGGACTCTAAATCGTGTTAGTCTAGTCCCTTGTGGTCTTTTTCAGGTCTGGAGTTGATAGAAGAGTAAAGAAAGGGCACATGAAGAAAAGATGTCTTTTTGGAGTAATCCTGCGGAGAACACTCAAGAAGAACAGTCCCGAGACTGTTCTTGAGCGGAACAGGCGGACGGGTGATCCCGATGACTATTCCAGACGAATATGGATACTCCTATTTTGGGAATTAAAGCCCTGTTGCCCTAATTTTCTTCTACCTATTGGCGCCTCCCTATAAAAAGACCTCCTCTATTATTTTCTATTGACTAACGCTAGTTTTGACAAGAGACAGAGACTTGTTTTGGTGATTTGTAATTTTAAGGGAGAAGGCTCTATCTTTCCTAGAGAAGATCATCCTGAACCCTTTGTTTTTCTACTTCTATCTTATGCAGTTTATTTCAGATTTAATGTCTTTGTTTCACTTCATCATGATTGAGTAGTCATCTGGCTCGCCTAGGTTTTTGGGGTATTGATAAACAATCCAAACATAGATAAGCATCATTCATTGGATTCTTCATTCATATCAATCTTATTGCTTGCATTAACTTGATCACATAATGCTAGAACTGCTGTTCATCGCCTAGCTAACCACGCAGGAGATAACTTGACCTATATTGAATGAGCTTAGTGTCTTTAATCAGCGAAAGTAGATATTAGAGCATTAAGTGAACTAGATCGGACATGAACTCTAAAGCTTGCAGCCGCCTCTGATCCCAAGCGACATCTTAGGTGATCCGTCCGGCTCGCAAAGGATCCATCACCACGACAGTGGGTTGGATCAGCTGAGAGATCAGATGTTCTAGATTGTGTAAACCTGTGCTTGAATAATTGTTTGGCTAAATCAATACCCGCATTAAACCCTAGGTCGGCTTTCTTACCAAATCGCATTTAAACATCCTTATTTACTTGTCATCTAAGTCATCTAAATCTTAAAACCATATTTTCTTCTTAGCTTGAATTTAAAACTCATAGAAATAAAGTGTAGACTGGTCCTCTGGATTTGGATCTAAAGTACTACAATTACAACTGTTAACTTGACAATAGCAAGGATTCATTTTTAGTGTATCAGGCGACCAGTGTAGATTTGAAATGGCATAAGCATAAGCAAGGAATGGCTTTCGATTGTATATTTACTTTTCTTTTCTTTTGGCTCTAGGCCGTGCGCGCAAACTCTGATATTTCGTAATATTTTGTAAGACGCTTTCCACCTATAATTTATAAAAAGAATGTTTATATTAGTGGTTGTGTGCTGAATAATATAAGACCTCGTCCGGGTCAACACAACTCGATGACCATGGTACGGGTTGCAAAGCCTTAGGCCATGTCCTCGAGGACATAGAAAACCAGAATAGGTTGGTCGAGAGTCTTGATTTGTTATTGATTCTTGGTCGATCTGATTCAGTGAGCTATACTTGTGGCATTCTCGGGTCGTCTCGGGTTAGTCTGGCCTAGGACGGTCCGGGGGTGTTATAGTCGTGGATGAAGGATCTGAATCGGTGATGGATGAGTTCGTGTCGAGGGACGTTCCGGTGTCTCGAGAGGATGCAGGGCCTTCCAGGGGCAAAGGGATTGATCTAAGAGACAGTGAATTCCTTGCGGATGATCTCCCCTTGCTCAGATGGCCTTCCGACTTCACCCCGGGGATGGGAGTGGTATCAGCGACGTTCCCCTGCCAGATTGTGGGTTTGATGATATCTTCAAGGACCTTCCGTCTGACTGCGACCCTGCACCAAACGTGGATGGTCAGGCGAGGTCGAAAGCATTTGCGTAGGGTTCCAGAATGATCAATGCGGTTAGTAATTCAAACTTTGCTTTTTCTGCTATATATATATATATTTTTTGAGAGCAAGGTTCCTTATCTTCCGACCTATGCAGGGGCTGCTCGCATTCAACTTCGCCTTTGAGGCGAGCAACCAGGAGGCGCGAGTTTTCCGTTTCAAGGCCGAGAGAGTAGAGAACGAAGCTGCTCTTCTACGAGAAGAGGTTTGCGCTCGTGATCTCCGGGACCAGGAGGTGGAGAGAAGGCACGCTAAAGCTCTTCGTCATGCGGAGAGGAGAGAGAAACACGAGGTTGTCAAATTTGGGAAGCTTAGGGGAACCCAAGAGCTCATGGGCGACATCCGAGAGTGTCTTGGAGCTGTTCGTGCCTTGTCGCGGACAACGGCCGACGACTATGTTTTCCAGACCGAGATGACCATGATGACCGGCTATATGGATGAGTACGACGGTGTCGAGACTCTGGTCCCTCCTCTCGAGGAGAAAGTGCTAGGATACTGGGATCCCATCTAGGTTTCTCTCGATTAGGAAGAGACCGCGACCAGGGTCGCCGACGAGGGGTCGAGGTGGACCAACCTGCTGGTACGTTCGGTCGTTCGACGTCGGGAGATTTCCAGTTGGAACCTTGATGGATTTTCTATGTTTTTGGTTATGTTTTCTTTGGCCAAGTGTGGCCTTATTTTTATTTTGGGACTGGTCCCGTGTTGGCTTTGAATCCTTGCCGCTTTTCGGCTATGGACCAAACTTTTATTGAAAAGATTTAAGAGTGTGTTGCATGTAGAGAACAGATTATGGGTTGTCATCTCATTACCCATCTCTTCTTTGTAGATCATTATATTCGTTTCTCGTTCGGGATGTGCGGAAAAGTTCCGCAAGTGTTTAGATATGGACGAAGAGCCATACTTTCAGGATCTTGTATCTTTCGATATTCATGCCTTGAGAAGTTAGAGACCAATGTGTTGGGCTTAGGGCAAGACCTAGGTTTACTCTTGGTTAAGGCTGTGCGATGACTACTCGGCTTTCGTTTTGCGTGTTGCGCTTTCAACCTGATTCTGTACCGCTTTAAAGTCTGCGATATGTTCTTGGCTTATATGACTTGTGTGGTCGGAATCGAGCATCTCTTCAAGTACAATTTTTAAGTCTCCTGGAAGTGCTGACCAAAATTTTGGATTTTTTGTGCGCAATTATCCTAATCGGATGTATGAGAACCATTCGTGAGAATGGGTATGTGTGTTTGTTTAAGACGACTAATGTACTCATTGGGGCCAATCGATGAGAGGTGTAAGATCAAGTGCTCGTTTATGATTACAGTCGCGGATGGACTTTTTTCAAGTTTTGAGAATATATTTTCGGAGATTTTATGCGACGTCTCGCATTGTGTTCATAAAGTACATGGTGTGCAAGGGGATGTGTTTGCACCAAAAAGGTTCGGTCCGTACTTGGACAATTCGAACTAACTTTAGGTGTCCATGTGACAAACTGCGATTTGCGAGATTGGTGTTTTATTTATCGGAAAAAAATTTAAAAACTTCGAGTACAAGGCGATTTTTTTTAAAATGTGTGAGTATACGAGCATATGCATACGCACCAACTCCCCCCCCCCCCCCTTTTTTAGAGAGGGGGATAGCTGAACTCGTCGTTAGACAAGCTGCCTACATATCCTTTATCCTTTTGAGGATCAAGCCATCTTGTATTTTGGTTTTGGCGACGAGCGTTTTTTACTCAGCTGTTGTAGCGTTGACCACCTTAGTCGCGGGGACTGTGGCAGGGTCAACGCCTTCTTCCAGGATTTTCTCCTCCGGTTAGGTTATCGCGTCGGGCTCGGATGACTTCTTATTTTCTTCGTTTGGAGCCGTTGCTTGGGATGGTGTTTTAGATCACCTTTTTTAGAGACGTTTTCGGTCGGTGACTGAGTGGTCCTTTGCTCGTTTGGGGTTTAACCATCGAAGTGGTCGTGATCTGTCTTAGCTTGTGTTCGGATAAGAAACAGAGTCGCGACTTTTTTTGGCTGCCCCAGATTGCGGCAGTTTTGTTTGGAGTTGGGAACTTAATGCCTAAATGGTAGGTCGACGGGAACGCCTTCATGGCATTTAGCCTTGGGAGTTCCCATGATCACACTGTATATCGTGGGGAAGTCGACGACCGCGAAATCAACAATTTTTGTTACATCTTTCGCCATCACCGAGAATTTGATCGATCCGAGGGTCATTTCGGTTACGCTAGAGAATCCAGTCAACGTTTTTGGCGTTGGTACGACCTCTTTCAGCTCGATGTTCATCCTCTTGAGTGTACCGCGGAATATGATGTTGGCTGTGCTCCCCGTATCAATGAGGACTCTAGCGACCTCGAGATCTTTGATTATGAGATTGATGACAAGCGGGTCTTAGTGGGGTTGATCGATTCCACCAGCTTCTTCTTCTTTGAAGGTGATGGCGTAATTTTTGCTGTCCGAGGGTGGAGACCAGGTCGGCCAGTTCTCGTTTGCTTCAGCCATTCGCTGATTATCCTTGATCGAAGAGACCGTGTCGCCACAGAACTGCGACCTTCCGATGATCATGTTAATCCTGCGACGATTATTGCTGTTGCTTTTCTCACCCTGCTTCCTTCCACGTTTATCCCCTGAAGATCTCTCCATCTGGTAAGGTTTGTCGGTTTTCGGGGGACGATCACAATTGCAGATGAGGTCCTTGACGCTCGTTATCCCGAAGAGTTCTCCCGCGATTAGTTTCACTGCTAACCTTGCTCGAGAACTTTGCAATTGATGGTTGAATGGCCGCGAGTTTGATGGAAGTCATAGAAGACGTTCTCATCGTAATTGGAATTTCGGATCCATGTGTTGGCCGAGGTTCGCCTTGCTCCGAGCCGGAGCTGATAGCGTAGTTGTTCGGCCCGTGGGTTTCTTCTCCCTCTCGGTGGGAAGTTTTCTTCTTCTTCAACCTCTGATTTTGGAGGCGAATCTCTTGAAGAAGTTTTCATTGGTTTGTGCTTTTGCGACAGGACGTTGGTCTCTTCTTCGATCATGATGTAGTCCGAGGCCTTGTGCAATGTGTCCTGGATTGTACACCGTTTTTCGAGGGTGATCCATTTTCTAAACTTCGACTTATACCAGAGTTCTTCCAAAGCGCGTCCACGGCCCAACCTGTTGCTGATCCCGCTGACTCTAGCCATAACAAGCTTGAGCCGGTCGACAAAGTCGCAGAGTGGTTCGTCTTCCCTTTGAGCTAAGCTCAATAGGCCGACGTTGGAAGTTTCTTGATTGATGAACATTGAGTACTGCTTGAGAAACTCCGAAGCGAGTTGGCGAAAGCTTCCGATGGAATTCCACCTAAGGCGAGAGAACCATTCAAGCGCGGATCCCTCAAGATTCTCGACGAAGAGGCGGCATTGGCCGGCGTCTCTTTCGCTGTCTCTAAATCTGGCACTTCCCATCGTGATTTCAAAGGCCTGCCAATGCGCTTTGGATCAGTCGTACCGTTGTACGTTGGCACCTTGTTTTTTACAGGGTCCGATACTCTGGTGTTAACGATAGGAGATGTGAAGGGATTTTTATGAGCTTCCTCGAGCAGCTAGTCTATCTCTGGTGCCGAGCTCGTCGCATGGTGAATCTGAGATTTCACCACTCTCATTTCCGCCACCGTTTTCATGAGATCATTACGGAGATCGCTGATCTCGGATTCGTCGTCAGCGGTTTTTCGAGCCTGTCGG
Source organism: Moricandia arvensis (assembly GCA_905132765.1). Lineage (NCBI taxonomy): Eukaryota > Viridiplantae > Streptophyta > Magnoliopsida > Brassicales > Brassicaceae > Moricandia > Moricandia arvensis. The sequence goes on along the minus strand of CAJHQP010005634.1, from coordinate 12,195 downwards.
CGTTTGCTGCATGTTCTCCGCATCATCTCTGCAGCCATCTTCTCATGCTCTACCCAGAAGAGGTTTTCTTCTTCCTCTGTTATGGGCTTCTTAAGCAGGTCTTCCTAAGCCGTATGGCTCCTTGTCCTTCGTGGATGCACGTCCGCGTCTTGGTTTGAAGGCTCAGACTGACTTCTGGAGTCAACGTCAACGCGCTCGATTTCTCCCTCTTCCTTGTCCTCTTCCAATGATGGAAGATCACCCGGATTTTTCCATGCTGGCGTTAGGGCGATTTCGTCAGGATTTTGTCCCGACGGCTTCTCCCATGTGTTCCCGGACCGGTCCAAAGGAGTTGTGAAATCGAGTCTTCTTCCTCGGATCCTAGTTGTTTCGCGAGGAAGGGCAGCTCATGTTCGTGCATTTAGGGTTTCGACCTGCTTAGAGAGAGTCCCATGAGCTTATCATGCTCTTCCGCCCTTTTTCGTAGGCGGAGATCAGTTTTTTCATCTCCTCGACTGCCGCAGTGTTGGGCTCAGCGTTAACCCCGGGAGTGATGGTCGCAGGAGTGTTGTCAACGTTGTCGCGGCTAGTGTCATCGTGAGGTTTGTGAGATTTTCAGAGTGTAATAGGTTGTGTGTGATTGATAATCCCCTTTAGGGCAGAGAGAAATCGAAATGATGAAGGAGAAGGATCTGGTTTATGCTTGTGTTAACTTGAACCAGAAACAGAAATTTTAGAGAGTCTTAGATAGATTTGAGTATTTAAGAAAGGGAGAGTCTAAAGGGAATCTAGACAAGAACACTACGCTTTATTATGAATTGGATAGGGGAAATCCCCTTACTCCCTTAAACAATTACAAACGAGATGGATAAGTATATATAGACAAGTACGAGTGTTTCTGGTCTAGACCTAAAGAAGACCCAAGCATGTGGAGTCAAGGGAAGGAGGCTCCTCGGTTTGAATCTTGTGGACCAAAAGCTCCACACTTTTTAGGCCAGGCTGTCCAAGCTGCTCTTCCTTTGCTTTTGGGGCGAGTGGATAAGGTTATCTACAAAGCTCTTCCTTTCTTCCTTTGGTAAGTGGATAACCTTATCCATAACGGTCACTAAGCCTTGGCTCCTTCCAGGAAGTTTCCTTGCCTTCCCTTCTTTACCTTGGTCGGGAATATACCAAAGGATCATATTTTTCTTTACATGCAAGGTCTTTTAGACTTGGGTGACAAGTCTTGGCATTTAGGGCTGTACAGCAAGATATCAATGGCCTGGTACATACACTTCGTGCCCTAACTTTCCCAAGACTGAAAACCATCCTTCAAGTTCAAATGGTCTAGTATTGATGTTTCTGGGTCGAGGTTGGTCTGTACGGTTCGTACCGTTCGTACGGCCGTACGGCCATCCGTACACTTCACCTAAACATCGACCATTTGATCCCATCTCTTCCCTAAAGCTTCCCAAGGTCTTCCTTAGACTTCTCCTTGATATTTTCACAGCCTCTTGTACACTTATCAGCTTCCCACGGCCTTCTCAACACTGTTGGTACAAGATCTCTTCACCCCACTCTATCTTCTTTCACTCTATCTCATCTCTACAAGTTCATACTGTTTATTGTCTTCAAGTTAACACTCCCCTCAAGCTTGACTCTAGTGATCCTAAGTCAAGCTTGAACCTTGAAGAGCTTCCTCATTAAAACCTCACCAAGGAAAACCCTTTGGGATAAAACCTTGATGAGGGAAAAGAGTAAAGTCCTCAAGGCTTAGGGATTGGTCAATGGGTCTTTGTGTCTTGGATCATTGTGATGGACACAAAGACCCTAGATCATGTCCCTCACTGTGATGCAAGTCTCATCCGACATTCCTTGTACATCACTAAGTCTCCTTGAGCTCATCTAAGTCTTCTTGAGCTCATCTCATACTGATCTTGGTCTCTCTTCCTTTCACCCAACCTTCTGTTAGATTCAAGTGCTCGGACCACCAGATACAACTCCATTAAACACTATCTTCATGCTAAGCCTTGTTTGCTTCTTCTTCTTGAATAACCACCAAGTCTGCCTTGGTTGCTTCTTCTTCTTGAATAACCACCAAGTCTCTATCTTCATAGATCATTGAAGCTTCTCAATACTCCCCCTCAAGCTTGGGACTGAGTATAGGAAGACCCAAGCTTGGATGGACAGCTTCATGATCTTGATCAAACACACCACTGCACACTCTTTTCTTGCACTCGCCATCTTGAATGGAATGTTGGTAGATGCCTCAGACTTCTCTTCAACCACCTCACTGCAGAAGCCGCATTGATAGAGTAACCTTCTTCTTCACATAGCCAAGAATGCTCTGAACACTCTCTTGTCTAGACTTGCCAATGTCTAAACATGAATGGCTTCATCTTCTCTTATTGGTGCAATGGTGATGAGGAACCAGGTCTTGAACTTAGATCATCAAGTAGCTCACTCAAGTCCCCACTGCAAGCTTAAATTGAGTCTAGGTTCAAGCTTGAAAGTGAGCCTCAATGAGCATCCAAACCAGGAGCATACCACCCCAACAGCTGCGCTTAAATCACTGATCCACCTTCATGTCTTCAGCTTCAAGTACCCATGGATCACCGGTCCTTCCTCATGAATTTGGTGGTGACCTTCTTCTTCTTGTGTATCTTGTACCAGGAGCTCAACAACCTTCAAGGCCTGCGCTTCTTAAACCAGTAACCAAACACAAACAACTTCCCACTGTTCCACGCAATGGATCAAGTCTTCCTCTTGTCTCGGATTGATGCTGAACCAATGACACTCCTTGTGAACCTGAAACAACACTCAAACTCCACACAAGATCAGACACACTTGCATTGGGATCAACCATCGAATTATCTTCAGGTTTGATCACCAATGTCACAAGCTTTGCACTTAGACAGATTCTATTGTCATCAAGATCCATCTAATGCAAGCTTGCCATTCTCTAAATGCAATGGATGAACTCATCAGGAACACTCACAAAGCAATTAGGCAAATTTATTTCCTGCCTTAAACGACTCTTAGACTTTAGTCTAGATGTCTCATCCTCAAGGCGGTAACCATGACAACAATAGGCGACAGCCTTAACCTATCCTATCCATGAATGCAAGTCAGATTAGACACAACCATCTATCATCCTAACAAGACATCCATTTAGAACAGAGACTAGAGAAACATTATCATTTCCAAATACAAAACCAATTCATTACTTTAATCAGTTTCTATTCATGTATGCAAGCAGATTCAGAACAAACTATCCAATATCATGTCAAGCATCATTTAGAACTGGAGTAATAATTTTAAAATCTCAATCAATTCAAATGAGTCTCGTTCAAACATCCTGGGACAGAATTCTAAACACTTACATCTAGCTACAAGTTCATACTTGTTTATTGTCAACTCGTCAAGTTAACAAGGTTGTTGGTTTTGCGATTGGTCAGCTGACATGTTTGATTGGGCGTTCTTATGGTTGCGAGAAAGATTGATCTGTAAGTCCCCCTCCTTCTAGCGCCAAAATGTGGGAACCGGAAATCCACACCGTCGATTTCCGTAAACTTAGGAAGTCATGAAGCCCTAACTTTCCCAGGAGATCCCGGACAATCTGCTTTCAACCAAACGCCACGCAACCAAACAAATTTGAGAAAGAAACTAACGATAAAAAATATGATAAGACAATTTCGAGAAGAAAGAGAGCAAAGAGGTTCTTATTCCGTAATTGCGGAAGAGATTTGTACAAGAAGGTAATGAGCCTTGGCTACAAAAACTGTCTGCGAGATCCTTAGTTCTAGCAACCTTACTATGAAAACCTAATCGAAACGCAGCTCGATAAAAAAAGAAAGTAAAATCCTATTGCTTTAAGTTTGCTGTGAATGCTAAAAAAGTTATCTCTTTGAGTCTCTTGTCTCGTTTTTCTTATATTCTCCTCTCCAAGGCGGTTTTGGCATTTCCTTTTCTGCCCCTGGTCGAGTTTATCACTTCAAGAATATTCCCTTTTTATCTCGATCTTCGTCATTATCTTGGAAACTTTGACATTTATCTTCCGATTCCGCGAGATTAATCTTCTTCTGCAAGTAAAGATACACCGTCACAACATTACTGAGCTCAATTTTGTATGAAATCGCAAGTGCGTCTTTGGCCGCGTTCTAGGCCTCTTTGGGCCGTATTTCAACTTAGACGTTTTTTACGATTTCTTAGAAAGAACGTTTAATGATACAACGTCGCTTTATCTAGGAAGTTCACACTTCTCGTATTGCTTAGACAACTGTGGTGTTGAGTTAACCGTTTCCGTTTATACGATAAGCCATGAACTTCGTTCGGGAAAATGAGTCTTCGCGGTTTTATCGTAAAGTTCCAACGGTAACTCCGATTGAGACGAAACAAAGAGCATTTCGATCGAGATCCCAGAGAGAAGAATGGTATGGGTCTCACTCACCATGTGGCAACCTGGGATCTGTATTTGGCGACCCGAGGTTCCTTTGGCGAATCTTACTTGTTTTAATCGTAAAATCCGATTGAGACGAAATGAAAAGCATTTTGATCGCGACTCGAAGAAGAATACAAAGGAGAGACATATCTCGCCATATGTCGACCGCATACTCAGAGAGGTCAGGTCTCCATATGGCGACCCAGACTTGGCGAGGTCAGGTTGCCAAATGGCGACCCGGACTTGGTGAGATCGAGTCGCCATATGGCAACCCGGACTTGGACAGGTCAGATCGCCATATGGCGACCCGGACTTGGTGAGATCGGGTCGCCATTAATGGCACCCAAATTTGGACAGGCCAGGTCGCCATATGGCGACCTGGACTGGTCGAGGTCAGGTCGCCATAATGGCGACCGAACTAGGACAAGTCTGGTCGCCATATGGGCGACCCGGACTGGTCGAGGTCTGGTCGCCTTATGGGCGACCCGGAGTTGGACAGGTCAGGTCGCCATATGGTGACCGCGGTTCAGTGTGTGCGGGTTGCCATATGAGGAACCGCGTGCCTTGAAAGTGTGGGTCACCATATGGCAACCCGTACGCCAAGTTTGGGACTTTGTCGTATGATGACTTACCATTTGCGGCTTGATCGTTCTTTGAAAGTTTCATGAACCGAGTCCTTCAGAAGGAGATGTTCCAAGGCTTGATCCGTTGATTTTGTCGTGACCGATTTTGACCCCAACAACCATGAATGAAGGTTCTCTCTTCGTAAACCAGATTTGCCTCCATTTTCTTTCCCTTCACCATCGTAGATCATGGTATATTAAAGTGCTTTAACCCCTGGTCCCAATCGAAGCAACTTCTCTCCGGTCACCATCCTCCTCGTTTTCATCTCTACAACCACTCGAAAGGAGCACACCCATGTCTCCATGAAATCATTGCTCGGAGATCTTCACCGTCCACTAAGGATTACGGCCATAACAAGTGTGAAAATACCCAATCAAGAGTAGATGCTTCTGGTTGAATAGATTTTGGTCGGAATCAAATGAAACTCGAGAAACACTTCAGAATTTCGATCATATACGACCAGTACCTTATTAAAAATAAATCTCAATCAAAGTAAGATGAATATTGAGAATCAGCTTTGATGGGACTGAACACAAAAAATTGCCTATGCAATTTAAAATCCGCTAACCGAACAAAAGATTGATCAAAATGATCGAAAATATGTTACAACAAAGAAAGAGAATCGATTCTTCCCTTTTGAAGGACTGAGTCTGATAAGAAGGGAAGAAACTCCAGAGGATTCCCTCTCTCTAGAAGAGAAGAGAGAGGCCCTAAAATGCAGTGGCCATTCACCTAAATATACTAAACATGTATATTGGAAGCCAGATTTTCTATTTTGTTTTTTATTATCGTTTTATAATAACAAAAGAGAGAATTTTCTATCTAACCAAATTTTGAACTAAAATTAACAATATGACATTGATTTTGACATTATTAACAAACTAACATTTTAATCCTCTTTTCTCTGGTGATATCTTTAATATTAGTAAGTTGCCGGTTACAGAAAAAAATAGTGGACATTCCACGCTTATTGTTATGGACATCAATGAATCATTATTATTTAAAGGGCAAATCTCTCAATAATAATTTTTGAAGTTTTTGTCACAAAAATAGATTTTGAAATAAAAAAATGACCAAAATAGATATTTTTTATTTTGAAAATTTTAATTTTTTAATTTTTTTTTTAATTTTTAAACCTCAACTTCAACCCCCTACCCCATAACTCTAAACCCTAAGTTTAGATTAGTTAACGCCAAATGTATAAATATATTATTTACATTCTTAATAAGTCTATTTTGGTCAATTTTCTCTTTGGGTGCTATTTTTGAGACAAAAAAAAATTTTGGTTTATTTTGGTCTTTATCTCATATTTAAATCATGTAGTAAATCCACATCACACACTTATTTTCCACAAACATATTTGCACATGAAAGAAGGAGAAGATATTTACATCACACGTTTAGTGACCACATAATAGGTAGAGAGTATTCTATTTCATATAGCCGAAGTAGTATATGCTTGTAATCATATCCATAATCCATAATAGTATAGGACACCAACCTCGTCTCAACTCCTAAATAATAATCAAAAACTCTAAACCCAAATATAAATCTTAACTCAAATATCAACCATAAACCCAAATAGAATGGAACAAAATAAATAGTATTGTACATATTAGAGAAATTATAAAATGTCTATGCTTGCATGTAAGAATTTAATGTTGATCCAAACCCTCAATCCCTATCTTTCAAATACTAAACCGTAAACCCTAAACCCAAATATCAAAATCATAAAATATTACATAATATTATGTAATATTAAACTTAATAATGTAATATTAGACTATATAATATAGGCCGTTCATTGTGATAATCTACTTTAAAATGTAAACATAATTATTATAAATAGAAATAAATATAAATTTGTGTGAAGCTTGTATTAGTGTTGTTAAGTAAAAGCTAAAATCTAATTTGTAATATTTAGTTTTGATCATAAACCAAGATTAATATCAATGATACAACAACAAAAGATAACTTAGGCTTATATACTGTAGACAGCATTTCTATTATATGTTCAACAAATTTAATAGAAATAAACAAATATTACATAGCTTAGAAGAAGGGAAGAGAATAGATGGCAAGCTTGAGGTGGAGAGAAAAGTGGTATACCTATATTTTTTTGGTATTCCTAAATTTTCATTACAAATATGAGAATTGTTGAATTTGAAAAGCATGACCGATTGTTCTGTTGCATATACTATAGAAATATGTGAACCAAGTAAACTATGTCTTAAATAGTATGGTAACCACCACAAATATGTAAGTATCTCTTTCTTCGTCTTCAGCAACCGTGATTATGCAATTTCATATTCATCTTGACTTTGTTACTTTCCTCGATTTTGTCATCTTTCTCGTCATCGTCAATTGATTCTTCACCTAATTCTTCGTTTTCTTCATCTTTGGCGATATAATTCTTCAAATGATACAAATGTGGGAAGAGGATAATTCACCTTTTATGAAATTACCACGATAAAATTAAATATGAGTGGTGTATAATTTGTAAGAAGCTACAAATTATTTTTCATTGTTATTTATTAATTAATTTATTTATTCTTATAGGTTTTACTGATTATGTGTGAAGATATATAGCAACACTGTATACGTGATGGGCTTTTGGTTAAACAGTGAATTAATAATTTGTTTGAAGGTTATGGGATGCAATTTTCCATAACACAAAAACGGAATGATGGGAAGATAAAATCTAAGAAAGAGAGACCAGCAACCCCGTTTTCGCTCAAATTTGAGAAACCAAAACTCCCATATCAAATATCATCTTCTGTCTGGTTCCGGTTCTAATCCCCGTTTGTTTTGTTTTTGATTCTTCTCTGCTCCAAAGGTTTGTATCGAATCCCTAATCAGATCCGATGAATATATTCTCATATTCAGCCTATTGGAAAATCGGATCGATTCACGTTTTTGTTTTTTTTTTTCGTTTCTATTGATTCACGTTCTCGTTTGATTCAAATCAGACAGGCTTAACCTAATCGAGTATTGAGTTTGTTGGGTTGGTTAATGATTTAATGTTTGGTCTGTAAACACTAATCAGATTATGGATCTAAAGGGACAGCTAGACAGGTTCAAGAAACAGCAAGAAAGATGCCAATCTACACTCTCAAGCATCAATGCTTCCCGAGTACCTTCTGGTCCTTCCAGGCCTTCCTCCTCTGTCCCTGCTGCCACCAGCCTCAAGCAACTCCTCCTGTCAAATTCTCCAACGACACGGAGCGTCTTCAGTTTATCAACAGCATCAGGAAAGGTCCTGTCGGTGCTCAAATCAAACGTGTCATTGAGCTTTTGTTTCAGGTTTCCCACTTTCTTTGCATAGCATTGACACACATATATAGGTGGAGAGTTGAATTGTGCTTCTTTCTTTCTTGTAGACAGGCAAGCCTTTACACCTGAGCAGATTAACGAAAGGTGCTATGTTGATATGCTTTCCAATAAAGCTGTTTTTGATAGTCTCAGAAACAACCCCAAAGTCTATTATGATGGGAGGAGGTTCTCTTACAAGGTAAACCTTGTTTTGTCTCGGTGGTGGATTCATTTAGTTTCTCTTACAATTCCTTGTGCTGTCACAGGCTAAGCATGATGTCAAAGACAAAAACCAGCTTCTCTCCCTGATTAAGCAATTTCCTGCTGGAATTGCGGCTGTTGATCTCAAAGACGCTTACCCCAATGTCATGGACGATCTACAGGTAATAATGCTTTTGGTTCTTGAAACCAAGACAAAGTCTTTCTACTGAATTTTCAACATCTTTTTCTAGGCTCTGAAAGCTTCAAAACACATATGGTTCTATCAAACGCTGATTCACAAGAGACATTGCGTACCCAAACGACTTCAAGGGCCAGATTGAGGTTGATGACGAGTTTAAATCTCTGTTCCGTGACATAGACATCCCCAGCGACCTGCTTGACGTGGAGAAGGAGCTGCAGAAGATTGGTCTGAAGCGGTGATGAACACTGCGCAGAGGAAGAGCTGCTGCACAGATCCAAGGGGTATCAAATAAACCCAAGCAGAAGAAGAAGAAACAAGAGATCAGCAAGAGAACCAAACTCACCAACGCACATCTTCCCGAGCTCTTTCAGAACCTCACGCCAGCAGTTCCCGGAACTAGCCTCATAAATGTTACTGGGATCTCAACCCCCCAGTTTTCTTATCATCCGACATGATTTGCATAGAACAAATGCAATTTGTATGAGTTTGCAAAAATCGTTTTTCATGTATTCGGCAGATGTAAACAAGAAGATATTTATGCAATGCATAGACAGGTTGTGTTGGCTTATTATATACCTTTGTTTTGCGTTTGTCACCTTTACATGGATTTGTATGAGTAGCACCATATCCTCTTGTTGATAAAAAGTTTGGAGAATTGTAACATTTCAGGGAGAACTGTGTTCTACTTCTGCGTGTATGTTGTTTCGCTTCCACTTGTGTGTCCAAAAGGAATAGATACAGAGGCCATTAGCTTGATTACGGCAAACTACAGGGCCAAAGAAAGTTTGCCAATTCCACAGCTCCAGGGAGTCAGACGGTTAGAAGTAGGGTCTATCAGTGTGAACAAATTACATCCATCTGATGAGTGGCACATGACCAGTCAAAAAGTGCCAATCACCGTCATATCTTCTTGTTCTGTGATGAGGCAGAACAAAGCGGTACCAGATAGGTCTTGAGATCCCATGATTCGTCATTTATAAGCACTCCAGGTTGTAGTTATATATCTTGTTCATGTTCACACTGATGGAACTGTTTTAGAAAGGCTGCCACGGCTACCTCAGCTCGTTTATGTGCCGGAGACGAGCCCCAATAAAGTACATTTTATATTAGAGATAAAGAGAAAAATAGATCTTAAAAAGTTTTTATTTCGTTAAAATTTAAATGAGCAAAATAAATTTTATTAAAAGGTGTAAATACACATTTATATCCATTTGGTTAATTAATCTAAAACTTAGAGTTTAGAATTATGGGGTGAGGTTTTGGAGGTGAGGTTAAAATTAAAAAAATATTGAAATCTTCCAAATATAAAAATCTATTTTGGTCATTTTTCTTTTTAAAATATATTTTTGTGACAATAACTTCAAAAATGTCTATTTAAAAAATTTGACTTTTATATTATCTCAGCTATAATTTGAGATGTAACTATGTATTTCAGGTAATGCAACATAAACAAACAGCACAAAACTGTTTGTGCTCTATCTTGATTGGCTTTAACTCATGGGTCACCAACTGTAGTTTTGACATATGAATAGAAGATAATACTAGAAGCTAATGACTTACGGTCCAAATAGTGATGGCAGATTTGATGATAAAAAAAGCGGTGGCGAAGGTGCAAATGTGGTCCATACCTTTTTTGTGGAACTATATATAGTTTGTGGACTTAAACAATAAAACAAAAAATTTAAAATGTTAAACATATATATCAGTACAATCAATATAATTAAAGTTAAGATTTTCTATTTAGTGTTATTGGTATAAAAAATATTATTTAAAAATTTTAAATACCAAAATTCATCTGAATTAAAATATAAATTACATATATCAAATAAAAAATTAAGTAAAATACAAACTATCGACTTTTTCGATTTTTCCACAACATATTTGCAATAATATCTTTTAGTTGTGTTATTTGTTCTCTATGTACCACATTAAGTTCTTCTGTATCAACAAAGTCAAATCCCGAATCTCTGTATTCAGTCTCGTATCTAGCATTGTATTTGCAAAATCTTCATCTGAGTAGTTTGATATTTTGATAAAGTTATGTAATTTCATTGTAGCCATTACCACTCTTTTTTGTATATATATATAGATATATATATATATATATATATATATATATATATATACTATATCTTGGGAATTCTTTCAAACTCCAATGTTCTCTCAATAACGGAACTTAAAGACGCATGATATTAGTTGAATAGTTCTTGTTATTTCTAGGAGCATGACCAGAGTTGAGTTGAGACATATGATATCCCACAACTCTTTTTCTTGATGATTTGCATGGATCTAAAAAACTTGCTTGTTTAGATAGCTTGAACCGTGGAGGCAAAGTGAATTCACAATCATTTTGTTGTGCCATTGCCAGAACAACAATATCATGACTGCAAAAATGGATCAAAAATTTTAGGTAAATATTTTTTTTGAGTTTCGTTATGATAAAATCGGGATATTCCTCAATGCCCCGGCTATTCACGGAACGTGAAAAGCGAACAGATCTTGGTGCTCATTCCATATATATGTGAATAACATATTCAAATCACATATTTTCATGATATTCGAAGATGTATTATCATGTCGATTCCAATACATTCCTTATAACTCAAGCTCCAATTTTACGCATACATGAGCCTCATCTATAACTCCAACGAATCCACTGAAAAAGGATAATATATTCTATCAGAAAGAAGTCTTAGGATTTCGCATTAGCTCTTGTCTTGTTGGAGTTCTAATATAATCACATGCCAATAGTTCTGTTTTCGTAAGAACTTCCATAAATTTTCTTTGAATCGTCTCTTGATTTTGGTTAAATCGCAAACCAACATCTCTTTGAACTTCATTATGCCGACATATCTATAGAAACATAGTCACGCTCTCTTCAATACTTAAATTTAGTGTGGGTTGTAGACCCTTATTTGTTTATAGTATATTACACAATGAGTAGAAACACGACAGTGAAATTCGTAATAACTAAAACAAGCAACATCATCTGCTTGTAGTCATCGCCAAAATTTCTCCATCCTAAACCTCTATCGGTTTGCACTAATGTCCTTTCAAAATAACAATGATATATAGTACGTCAATGTTGGATAGATTATTAATTCTGAAAACTGCTCATTTTCCAAATTCCACATTTCAATCCTCTCTTCGTAACTTAGGTTGTGTATGCCTTGTACTCATAACTGACATATACGAAAAGCCCAAAATTTGAAACATGAAATATAAGCCATCAGTAAATATAAATTATATTAACTGAATAAAAAGAAGTAAAAAGCTAAAATATATCAAGATTTTACAACAAAAACAAGAATAAAGAAACACAACGATCAAAAAAATAATTTTCATCTTCGGAGCAATTTTGGTGACTTTCATTTATATTTATAGATGTTCCATATATGTTGAATAAACCTCTTTGTCTATGTGTATGTGAAATATGGCCAAACATTATCATTTGGTGA